>CM071924.1:11000459-11272008 GCA_016081115.2 Rehmannia glutinosa | reverse complement strand
CGTATTGCTTTTTCGAACCTTCTTTGCAGACATGTATTGGCAGTTTTCAGTCACTAATGTTCTCACGCTTCCATCTCATTACATTTTAAAGCGATGGACAAGAAACGCCAAAGTAGTGTGATACTGGAAGAACGAGATTCAGATCCATTCAACAGTTACTTGGAGTCTCATACTGTTCGATATAATACCCTTCGGCATGAAGCCTTCAAATTTGTAGATGAAGGAGCGGAGTCCGTTGACTCTTATAATGTTGCTATGGCTGCTTTGGCAGAGGCTTCAAAGAAAGTTGCTATTGCAATAAAAAAAGACGGAAAGACTTTTATGACCAATGGTCCTATGAGGGATGTCTCAGCAAAGGTGGAGTTCGCCAAATCACTGTACTGGGGAAAGGTCAAGGAGCTCAGCCCAGCAACTATCAGAGGTTTGTTATATCTCTTCTTACTGCTTTATTGTCTTGTACGGTTCAAATGCATACATGTTTTACTTCAGCAATATGAGATGAGATTGCTTAAATCTCAATAACCGCTCTATGTAGTAAACTTTATTGATTGTGCTATCCAGTAGACTAACTTACTTTTCTTGGAGAACCTATCTCTGGAAACTTGAAGAGTGATACCTCTTATAACTTGAATTGTAACAGGTCAGTTAATTTATCTGAGTAGCATAACCCTGAACGACATTTCCCTTCAAATTGCAGCTTGTATATCGGGGCTTTTAGTTTGTGCAAGTAAATAATCTGTTAAATCCCAATCAGTTATTGACAAATCAACTGTGTGATAAGTTTGACAATGGAGCTATATGTGGGAGTGTGCTGCATTACTTATTCTTTTTTCCTTTTTTGTTTGACAAAGTTCTGTCTATTAAACTCAAATAGATGTGAGTAGCTTCCATGGTAAGATGATTACATTATGGCAAAAGATTTTTCTTTCTAATAATTTATATTGGTAAGATGATTACATTATGGCAAAAAAAAGATTTTTCTTTCTAACATTATATATAAATTGCATGGCTTAATACACATATAAATGAATACATTGTACTAATTTTTTAGTGGAAGACAAGTATATTCTGAAGCAATGTTTCAGTTAGTTAGATCTCATGTTGACTTACTATGATTGCAAAATCCTTGACTTTTAGGACGGAACTGGTTTTTCATCACCTAAGCTTAAATTCACAGATCTTGTTCCTCATGTTTTGTGTATTTGCATGCCTTTGCTGGAACTGTTCAGCTGTTAGAGTAATGAAATTTATTGTTTTATGCATCTTTAATTTTCTAAATAAATATATCTAGGATGACATGGATCAGAAGATTAATGAACTTTCCGTGGATCTGGATCGTGCACAATCGCAAGTGTGAAGTATATCACACAAACCTCCTCTCACTTTTGAAGGATATAGAGGACCATAAAACAACGTTTGTCCATTGAAGTTCAAAACATTGCTTAGCATGAAGGATGGTCTTTAAGGTGCAGATTTTATTGTTCACTCTGTTCTATGCACTTTATCTGCAATTATTGTTTAAGTAGGCTATTTGGAAAGGAGTTTTGCTCTGCACTCGGCAGAAAAATCTTTCAACTTGCCTTAGCAGATGATCTTGCCATGTAGTAATTAGAACGCTGCCTGCTGGATTCTTTCATGGTAGTTTTATCTTTTCTTATATAGGTTTTCTTTAGTTACTGTTGGATGTCAAGTGATAAAGCAACAGATAATCGACCATTATGTAGTTAGTGCAGCAACTGATTATCTGTCAACTCAGTGTAAATATAATGTTTTACCCACAGTTGAATGTTCCAACCTGTATTCTTTTTCTTTAATAAGTAAAAGGTAATCGAAAGATTTGTTTTTATCATGAGAATGAGTTTGAAATGGCTGGGAATCTGAACCCTCCCATCTCCGCATGTATCAGCTTTATGATGATGTCTTAGCATCTGCCTTGTGGATAGGGTCTATAATTACATGTTTGCATACTCTTCTTCTGTGTTCCGTTCTTTTTCTGTTTATTATTTTCCCTACTGATTTCCTGAAACCCTTGTCGTTTCTATGGTTATTTTGGGCATTATTAATAAATCTTCATAGCATAGATATTCCTTTCTTACTATGTAATTCTGAAATCCTTGTTGAAGCATATTCCGTTTACCATGTATTTGTTCTTTAAATCCTTGTACAACTTTTCAACTACAAGCAGTGGTTTTAATTTCTGTGGTTAGATAGACTGATCTGAAGGCTAAAAGAGAGCTTTGTGGAACTTGGTAAGATTTTCGGACTCGTGTTTTTTGTTATATTAGTATGGCAACTTAATTGAAGAAGACACCATTGGTAATATTTGTTATCTTTTGATTTTCTCTACAAACTTGTGTGCTCATGCGGACTTGTGGGTTGAAAGGCAAAAATATTTCATTTATCGACTTTTGTGTATTATATATCTCATGGTGACAGGACAAGTGTTAATCTGGATTGGCTATAAGTTCTTACTTCTTAATCATTTTGATTGATTTATCCGAATATTTCTTGAAGAGAAACGTTACAGCTATCTATCTATCTCCTTATAGATGACGAGTGCCTCACCTACGATACTGGCTTTTGTATCACCATGTACTACTTTATCATTACTTTACATTTACCAGAATAATATTGAGAGGATTCCTTTAGCTCACACTTGGGTTCTCATTTTAGTCTTGTGTTTGGAACGGTGAAATGAAGGCCGGGGTTTACTATAGGGTGAGTTTCTCTGGTAGGAAGGCTGGGGAAGCATTAATGCAGGTCTGACCAGGTTTATAGTTTGTTAAGTTGTGCTTTTTGACATGCTACAGCAAACTAAAATTTTGAGGGCTATGTTAATACAGTCAAGTAGATAAGTGCACTTGCCATTTCTGAGAGTGATTCAAGGAAAAAACGAAATTAGATTAGCATCTATATGACCAATTTGCACCACAGAGTTGTAGGAACGGAGATAAACGGACAGAGAATCATGTTTTAGGGAAAGCAGGATGTTGTGGTGATACAGAAGCATATAAACTGTATTTTCCCTGGCTCAAGATAATCTTGGAATATCTGAAAACCTAAGAATTTGAAGATGTTCACTCCATATGATCAACCAAGGCAAAATTTCAGATAAGTTAAAGTATAATGTATTCTTATCGGTAAATTACATACCTTTATGGTTTAGCCTGATCACAAAAACTCCATATATCTTTCAAACTTACAAAAACTCCTTTGAGGTTTGTAATTACTTAAAAATACCTCCTTTTGAGGGAGTAATTTGCAAAACACACACAAATCTTAATGGAGCTAGTCTCCTGTCAGACCGTCTAACGGATCTATATCTGTTAAACGGGTCTAAATATCCTATCCATCGCCCACCACCCGACCCGCCAAAAAAAAAAAAATCACCGAGCTTTTAGGCCTTTCGTCACCGCTAAACTCTGCTCTTTCACTGTAACCAGTTCACGCTTCAGAGAATTAACTTGTTTCATTAGGCCATGTTTATGTAGTAATTAATTGTCTTTTAAGATATTTTCCTCCATCACGATGCACTTCTTTATGATAATCATCTTCTAAGTTTGAGGGCTATTTTTCTGTCTTTTTCTACTCTTTTTATTTATTTTGTTTAGATCCGATCCGATCATTCGAATCGTTGGGGAGGCTAATATCTATGATTTTGTTTTTCATGTCAATCCCATATAATAAATATATAAATGTAATATTATCGAGGTATAAAATATCTTTAGGTTTTGATATTGGTTTTTTATGGTTAATACTTTTATGGAGAAATACTAATACATTTTATAAGAAAAACTAATACTTTGTAGGAGCACTACTAAAATACTCTCTAGAAATTACTAATACTTTTTCGAGAAACTACTAATACTTTTCCGAGGGACGGCTAATACATTTCGGGAGAAAAATTTAATTATATTCAGTGGGAAACTACTAAAATACTCTTCAGGGAACTACTAATACTTTTTTGAGTAACTACTAATACTTTTTGAGGGACATAATACATTTAGGGAGTATATTTAGGGAGAAATACTAAAAACTCTCCAAATGAACTACTAATACATTTGGAAAGAATGCTAATACTTTTTAGAAGGACAACTAATACTTTTCGGAAGCATGATTGTTAATACATTTCCTGGGAGAAAAATTAATTATATTCTGCAGAAACTACTAAAATACTCTCCAAAGAACTACTAATACTTTTCGAGGAACTACTAATACTTTTTTTGAGGGATCGATAATACATTTCGTGAGTATATTTAGGAGAAATACTAAAATTCTCTTCGGGAACTACTAATACATTTGATATTTAATCGCTAATACTTTTTAGAAGACGGCTAATACTTTTCTTTAATGATTGTTATACCGTGGTCCCTAAAACTACTAAAACACCATCGCTAATATTACGGAAATGCCACGAGAATCCATGGTCGATCCGTGTCGCAGGGCAGACCGTAGACGGTCTCGGGACGGGAGTTTTTGTGATCTTAATGGGGTATTTTTATTTATGAAAGATACCTGAGTTTTTTGTCACTAGACTGGAACTCAAGGATATTTTTCATAAATAAACCCTATATTTTTATTGGTAATTACAAAAACTACCCTGAATGTTTAGCCCAACTACAAAAAAATAATAATAATAATTATCTTCCAAAGTTACAAATTCCCATCTACATTTGTTTCTATTTTACAAATTTATAACAAATACAAATCTCAAAGGAGTATTAGTATTTGTACTACATCATAAAGGTTTTGGAATTTTGTAATTTTAAAAGATAAGTATTTCTTTTTTTTCTTCTGATGTTTGTTTCTGGCATTACCCAAACCAGCCATGAGCAATCAAAATATGATGAATCACCCATCCATTAATTAATATTCACTGATGTTGCTGGTACAAGTACATACCCATTGACAAACAAATGTAATTAGTTACAAACGGTGCAGTTTTCTTTTGGTATATCATTCGTATTACAGAAACCAAAGGAGTAAAACCTGACTAAAGGGGATTAAAGAAAGAAAAAAAAAAAAAAAATAAAAATAAAGACCTCGCCTGAAAAAGAGGAAACCTCTGGCACAATCTAGTTGTGCAAAAGAATATCAAAACTTCACAACCTCCCAAGTTTGTTTTCCAATTCTAACACTAAGCCGATTACATACAAATTTTCACCCTTTACTCCGCCAGCCCTAGCATCGAATCGTTCGGTCCCCACTCTAACTGTCGGGCAGTACGGGCATCTGTGCTGTATGAACATTGATTACATAGTTGTCGATAATCTTAGATAAATTGAATATACCACCTCAAAGCAAACCGGCAAGAATAGCCCCAGGATCTGATAATGCTGCTGAAGGTGGACTGGTCGGTCGAGCTTGAGGAGGTATAGGTGCGGGCGGTCGAGAAGGAACAGGAATGCTCACTAATTGTTCTTTAATAAATTCCTTCAATCTATAAATGGCCACAAGAATCTCAATATCAGATATAAACTCAAGTGCACGATTGCGGTAATGAACTAGAATAAATAATGCACGTACTCAAATGTCAGCACGGGATCTCCTGATGCAATGGTCATTCGCAACTGTGTTCTATCGCTGGATCTGTTTCTATTCTTATCTGAATAACACCAAACAAAAAATTCAGTTAATAAAAGTAGTCATCAAGCAGCAGCCATGGAGTTGCCAGAATCATGTTGTAAAAGCAGCATTAAAGAGCAAATTACAAAAACCACCTTGACGTTCAGTCTTAATACAAAAAAAAAAAAAAAAAAGGTGCGCACAGTTCGGTTAACCGGCCGAACCAAACCGAAACCGAACCAAAAAGTTTCTACATTTTCTCTGTCCCCCGGCTCTACACTCTCTTTCAATCTCCATTTTCTTCAAACCAGCAGCCACCACAACCCCACCATCCACCGTCCACCTGCTCACCTCCATTTCCCATTAAACTTAAGCTCCTTACTCATCGGTTAGTACCGACAATTGAGCCACAATTCTTACAACCCTAGATTTTATAACTGAGGATATATTTTATTGGTTTAGTTTTTGACTTTTTGGATTTCGCGTGTATGCAATTTGAAACTTTTGGGATTTCAAATTGGGATTTTGGCTTTTTTACACTTGAAATTTTGGGAATGAACCGAATAGTTCTTGAAATCAGAACTTTTTTTTTCAAAAGTCAGTTTGTATTTGATTGGAATGATTCTAGTTTTGTCATTTTCTTAAATCTAATTGTTTGATAAATAAAGCCAAAAAGCAATGGATTTGTCCAAAGAGGAAAGAGATAATTGGCACTTTATTATGCAGTAGCAGTGACAACCAGTGTTTTTCACCTTTTTTCCAGTTTTTGTTCAAAAAAATTGGTTAACTGTAAATCAAACCCGGAGAACCGAAAAATATAACCGAACCGAACTAGCAATTTCCGTTCGGTTTTCAGTTGGTTTGACCGAATGAACACCCCTACAAAAAAAAAAAAAACCAGTTATTTTTTAAATTACGAACACCCCTTATCATTTGTTTCTATTTCACAAATTGCACCTATTAAGGAGGATAAACTTCAAGGGGGTATTGTGTAATACCTCAAGGTTTTCTATTTTACAAATTGCACCTATTTGTTGGGGGAGGGAGGGGGTGTTTGTAAGACAAACACAAATTTAACGGGGTATTTGTGATTTTGAAAGATAATTGGGATTTTTATAATTAGGCAAAACTTTAGTGGTAGTTTTTGTACTTTATCCTTCTAGAAAAATCTAATCATGCAGTTCACTCTATAATAGTCATCACAGACTCAGTTAAAATTATCGGCATTGTAAACAACAAACTTAACTACAAGCATACCAAGCATAACATGGCTCGTGTGCTTTCAGAGTAGAAAGTTGTGCTCGCAACCAAATTATTTGCATTCGGATCCTGAATGGGGAAACAAAAAGAATTAAAATTAACGCCATCATCATACAGAGGCAAAAATACGCCCCAAGTTTGGGGTCAGTTGAAAATTATCAGGTTAAGAGCTTACAAGCCCAGGGCAAACAATCAGGCGCAAACTGTTAAATAAATTCGCCATTTCTGCAAGTAGCATTGGTCGAACACCTCTAACCTGGTAATTTAATGGAAAGTGAAGTCAGACATTTATTCATCCCGAGTAGAAAGGTAACAAGTCCCGAAGATACAATTTCAAAAGCACATACCACTTCTTGCAGCTTCAATGGGGGTCCTGAGAGTGATCTCCATTGTGGGAAAAACTCTTCGGGAGAAACCATGATTGGCTGAAGAAACTTGTTCAAGACAGCAGGAAGGCGAAGTTTTACATTGACCTGCTCATGAAATATATGTTAGCTTTACACATGAAAAACATCTCTTTCTCTATCCTTAGACTTAAAATTCATAGTTCTCAAGTAGTACCATATGGGTTCCAAACTTGTACGAGAAGTCCAGCACAGGTAAATCTCTGCTAGGTTGGAGGTTGATCACTTCAAGTGGACATTGAACCTAAGCAGCACATATAGTACCTTTTATCTCAATCGTAATTTAGCATATGCCATAAATACAAACCAGAAAAAAATCAAAAAAGAAGACGAAAAGAAAAAAAGAATCACTAGTAATTGTACCTGCGCCTGGGAGGAATAGTCTCAGGTACTAATGAGAGTTCCATCTTTAGATGTGATGGGGCCAACATCAGAGCTTGAACTGAACCGAGTGAGGCGATATTTTTATTTCCCAAGAAGAGAACAACTCGCCCATGATGCGCTCGCCACTCAGCTTTTATGCCAATCTGGAATTATATTAACAAAGTTTGAAGTTAACTGGTAAACAATCATCTTAAGCTCATATAATTAGATAGCATATCAAGAGGCAAACTATGCTGCATGACACTGAATCGATACATGATAAGACTGTGCACCTGGATATAGGGATCCTCGTATAGCACACCGCTATCCTTCAGGCATAGAGCATGAAATCTTTCTGCAATATCACCAATCGGCTGCATGTGAAAGATGAAGTAAGAAGTCAGCAGTATAAACTAGAGGGAGAAGCTGGATAGCAGTGAAGTTTTTCTCCCGCCTCTTTACTAAAATATGAATTTTATGATACTCGCAGACATGATATCCAGAAGAAACCAACTTAAATCTTACACTCAACCAACTGATCCTGGCTGTCTTTGACAAATAAAGAGGTTGGGGAATGGGTATTGGCCCACAAAAGTCAAAACACACGCATGCCCTAACACATGCAAGCCAACAGAGATATTTTACCTGGTTTGATATTTATTGGCATTCTTAATCATCAAGGAGAACATTCAAAACACATTAGCTAAACAATTGAGCTTCATGACCAAAGCCAGCATTTAGAAGTGTTTCCAAGTTAAATGTGCATCATTTAAAATTTTATGTACCTATATGTAACATGCTAATTTTCCAAAGATGCATCCAAAATATCGAACATGCATCTAGACACCACAGATAGATGAGCAGAAGAAACTAATACCTGGATAGTATTAGCCTGCTCTTCGACAGGTGCAATGGCTAATGCATCTTCATTCGCACCAACTTCCAAACCAGAAGCCACCCTTGGCTCAGATTGGGGAGCAGTACCTGATGGGCCTTCAATAGCCAGTGGCCCTAAAAGATCTCCAAGGAGATCAGGAGAAGGTGTGCTAGGAGGTTGAGGATCCACTACAGTCAGAGCCCCATTCGCATGTGTTAACCCCTGTTCAGCAGTGCTCTGATCCTGTCCACATATTCGGTTGTCAAGTTAATACTTCAGAATGATTAAAATATAAGATCATCAAACTCAGTTGGCCTGTCATAAGCTATGGAAGGACATCTCACCGCATTACTCATGTTAGGCACCTTCACAAGACCAAGCTGGCTCACAGGTGGTGTCCCATTTGCAGGTCGTTGGTCAGTCAGTACCAAAGCATTAGAAGTCTGCTGCTGTGCCCGCAATTTGATTGCACTTTGCTCAGCAGTATCAGCCTCAGAATCTTCAGCTTTTTTTATCAGTGACGACTAGAACCAAAGATTTGTTACGTCAGCATTCATAGTAAAGAAATAGTGAATTTTAATTTCCAGACAAACGAAGGTGCTTCAGCCAAGTCCATGACTTAATAAAAATGAATTAATTCTAAGTCAACACTGCAAATCTCAAATCCCAACCTGTCTCTCAGGAACTTCTCGCATTTCAGCTAGTATATCCATTAGAGCTGCACCTTTCATACTCAAAGCATGATATTCAACAGCGCGTTGCTGTATTTCAGCATCAATACAACTTTCATACCTAGAATGTACAATTTGTCGAGTCAAGATAACAGGAAGATGATTTCTATTTTCAAACTACTATGCAAAATAATATTTTATTATACACATTACTTGCTGAATATCGCCCAGATTTGCTTCTGTAGCTCCTGGTCAGGTGGTTGAGTGTGCATCAAAATCTTTGCATATGTGGAAAGAAGGATAGGAATTGTTGAAGTCCTGGTTAAGTTGGATTCACGTCAGATATGATGAAGAACAGAAATACTGACAATGGAAGATAGAAGAATATGCCCTTACGAAACAGTGGGAAGCTTCTCATGTATGATGTTGAAAACTTCCTTCGGGCTGCACCCAGGACGTCTGGCTAGAAGATGACTGTATTCTCCAAGGATATATGCACTCACCTATTTCATTATATAACATTGTTAACTATAATGTAGCAATGAAATGGACTAGGTAGAGCTTTCACAGCTTCTTGAATCCAATACATTAAATAAGTAGCCTCTAGTGTGAAGAAAATCCAAGTGTCTAAAGATAGACTAAACTTCTATCCTTAATAAATAACATTTTGATTGCACTGCACCAATTAGCACCACTTTTCTTCAATGACAAACTGCCACCAGCCTATCCAGCACCTAGTTAGGTTTATGCTAACTACATGATAGTGAACAAATTAAGAATCCAGAAATTCGGAGGAAACAAATTTACTAGAATGTTTTATGACGAATATTAGATTTATCAGAACTTGCATTGGACAATATTACTCTTTTATCATTCAATATGGAATATAATTTTCAACGCTAGCATACCATTCTTTTGCATAAAACAATACCAATCAGCTAAAGCCCATTAACTCAAATTAGGACAATCAAGTGTAATATCACACACCTTCACCATGGTCTCGTGAATAGCAGGCTTATCAAGATACTCTCTGGCTTTCAAAGCTGCATAAGGCTGACAAGATATAGAAATGAATACATAAAAATGGAAGTTCATTTAACAGACTATAAAACCCAGGCATAATATATATATATATATATATATATATATAACATGACAGGCTGCTTCAGTTACCTGTAAATCCTCGTTGTTTGTAACAAACTGCACCACACGAAACCAAATGTCATCACTGACGAAATCCCCTGCCTTGTCAATCAACTGAAGAATCACATCCACATACCTGCAACACAGAGGATAAAATATAGAATCTTATTTGATGCATACTACAGACTATCAAGTGATACTGTCTCTATACAATCTTGTTCTGCATCAAACTTTGTGGCCAAAGTCCAATAGGCACCCACAAAAGTTTTTTACATGCAAAGTTTGAGAAAACAATTAAAATTCAATTTATATGCAACTTTCAGTTGAATGTAGAAGAACTACTAGTGAGCAAATATCTGATAAATGCATCTGAAATCAACTTAAACCTGAGCCAATTATTCTGCACTTGCCAGTAAACAGCAGATTTACTTAAAATCAGTAAAAGAAAAGGAAAAAGAATAATCGTCAAATGCTTCAAATGAGTTTCAGGAGCTAAAGTGAAAATCTTCATCATAGTTTGTGCTTCAGGCAAAAGTCATTCTAGAACTAGAAGGTTAACCTAGCTTACTACGTGAACAGGAAAATACTCAAGAAGTGGTTCAAATGATTCTGAAAGAAACAATTTAATGCCTTGCACATATTCAAGCGCCTAGTTGTTATTGCCTTTTTCATGTTATATGGGCTCTGATGCATCCGTCTCAAAGCTATGATGAACACAGAACATAAAGTGCAAGTGGAGCACATAAAAACAGTCCTAAGTATACCGAAAGAATATTGAAACAAATGAAAGCCAAATGGAATCTTATTCAGTACAGAGTTAATATTAGTGAAGAAGCGAAGGGTTATATTCAAACAGTATATTGTGGAATAAAAATGCTACCGGAGAAGGGAAATACAACATATTAGCATTCTTATTAATGTATGATTACTCAAGAGATCTCTCATGTAAATTTTCTAATTTATTTGTTCATGAACTCCACTAGTAGCATTTCAAGAATAACTTGTTTTGCAAAGTCAATTACAAATAAATATTCTTTGGTGCACCAATTTCATACCATGACAAGTCAGGGGCAAACTTTCTCTGCGAGAATAGCAGCTTTAAGTGACAATTCTTCCGCATTGCGAAGTCAGCTGAGCTAAGATACTGAAACAGGTCACAGTCAACCAAGTATTACTTTCTTTGTTTACAAAAGCAGCCAATTAAAATTAACAAGTGGAATCATAGGCAAGTTTATAAGTAGTGCGCACCTGTAACAATTCTTCAACTATGTCCTTTGCATTTGAAACATCGCACATGCCATACAGCAGATCAAGGGCACGTCTTCTGATACTGTTGAAACAATTGACCATGAGATTAATTTAAGGTAGAGCAAATCAAGGGCACATCTCATGAAACTCTTGATATCATCTTCATCAGAAAAATTAGTTCAAACATTAATTCGAAAAACAAACTTTTTAGACTCAGCATTAAAGGATAGAATCCAAAACAAAAGACCCTAAAGAAAATGACTGTTGCAACAATATAAATAAAAATAAAAGCAGGTAAATTAGAAAAAGCTACCCCTTAGGTTTAGCTTAATCACAAAAACTCCATTTATGTTTCAAAATTACAAATACCCACTTGAGGTATTACAAACACCCCCTGGAGTTTGCGTTTGCTTAACAAAACTCCACCTCTTGGGGGTACAATTTGTAAAATAGAAACAAATATCAAGGGGGTATTCGTGATTTTGAAAGATATTTAGGTTTTTCTGTAATTAGACTGAACCTCAAGGGTATTTTTGTGATCAACCTAAAACTTTAACATTCAGCACATATGGTAGTATAAAGAAAGATGAATTTCTTTAACTGCACAAGCTCTTAATTACATTGAATTCTGTAAAAGCAGGGAAGGGATCATTCAACATGCAAATGACACGCTGCACCAAATTGGTAAAAACAACTTCAACTGGTTGTGCCTAACATGTGATTACTGTAATGCAGAGCAGCTGATTAAGTCTTGAAAGAGCAAACAGTAGTAATAGTCAACCTGATATCAGGATCCTTCAGGGAAGTAATGATCTGAGCTTGATGTCTTTTGATAATATCATGCACGTCTGTGACCATCAACATCCGAGTCATGTTCTCCTGCATCACAATTCACAGCAACATAGATCTTTGGAATCAGGAACTAGCAACTACATTTACAAAAAAAAAACACTCGCCATTACATTTACTTCTGAACAAAATGATTTTGAGAGTCCAATTACATAAGATCATCTTGACAAGGCACAGAAATTTGAAGAAGAGACAGCTCACATAATGTTGAAAAGCCAGGTGCAACAACGGACACAATATTTGGAAACAAGAGACAGAAGAGGTTGAAACAATGTAAATTTCATGATGAACTAACGACTCACCAAACCAAGGTATCGTATATTAGGTTCACGAACAGCGATAAATTTACCGAGCAACGCAACACATTGAGACATCATTTCTTTTTCAGCATCAAGATGCATGACCTGCATGCAGAGAAATGTAAATCCAATAATTACTCGCAACTCATATAAAAAGATAATATATATTTTTGTGAGTGCACGAGCCATTGCATTATATATCCTTAATGTAAAACTATAGTCTTTTCAGCTTTAGGCTCAGATAGAGAACAGAAACATCAACCTCCAGAGCCACATGATTATATAGTTATATATGCATACATGTAAAAGGAAAAAAATCATGGAGAGGTGGGGGTGCTGTTTACTGTTTGAGACAGTTGAAGTTCTTTTGGAGGCATATGGTATTTAAGCGGGAAGTCCAGCAAATACAACATTTAAGTCCGCATATGGTATTCAAGTGAGAAGTCCAGCAAATACAACATTTAAGTCTATATTCGCATTAGATTTTCACTTAAATAAGAAATGTGGTATTGCTAAACAATCATACAAAATATCAATATTTGCTGCTAGTCATAAAAGTCTAACAGAAAATCAATAACATAGACTTTATAACAGCAGAAATTGAATCAGAGTTTTTTATAGACTGCTTAATGGATGAACAGTTAATTAATATAAGTACTGCACGTTCTGGAGACATTTTAGTAGTCATGGTTGATCAAGGACATTACCAAGCTTTTCCAAATCTAAAAATGACACCAATCTTTCTAGTAAGAAGCGGATATATTAGTAAGATCCCATTTGGTCGGCTACGCATTACCACAAAAAGGTGTCATAGAATCTTGTTTGAACAAAATTCAATGTTCATGGGCGTTTTGGAATAATTTTTTTGAAAACTGATCTGAGAATACCCTCATTTTCAAAAGGCTACTTTTATATTTTGTAAATCTCACGTTCTAATTTCAAGAAAGAATCCAGAACCAGCTAATAGGAAAACACTTATAATTCAACTGTTTAATGGAATCAAACATTTCCTTGTGTAAACCTGTCATAGAGAATTATTTTCAAGCCAAGCCAATGAGACGCAATTACAGAATTTTTAGAAATTCAAAATCACTAACTGTAATCAATTTAAAACCCATGTTCTTGAGTCCTCTTTTAGGCACGTGAACCAATTGAGACATCATAACAGCTTGTCTACAGAAAAGTCAAAATTAAAACTTTCTTGTCCAAAGCATCCACCATAACCATCTGACATTTTCATGTTTAACTAAATGACACCCACACTTTACACTTCCTAAATTATTCCACTCATCTTTTTCCCCAACATTCTAAAAAATCATTTCCAACGAATATCTAGCCACTACATTTGGTTGTCTACTTCTACCTCGCAAGCTGTAAAAGTTCATGAATGTTTAAGACATAAATTGCTCATTAAAATAAGAGTTTCACATACAATGCTGATGAAAGAAAAATGAAAGCCATACAAGTATAACTTCCTTTAAACATGATTCTAAAGAGTATGTATTACAGACTTTTGACCCATAATTAGAAAAGTTTAATGGAGAGAAACTTACAAGTGCAAGAGCTTCAAAAAGAACAGCATGTGATGCATTATTCTTGTTCACATTTTTCACAACATCAGTTCCCATTAGTATCCTTTGCAGAACCTGACATCCAAAAATAGATAAGTCAAGTATATAAATCAAAAAATATACCAAAAATTTTACACATACACACAGACACCCAAGATTATGCAAGTAGGATTAATTGAGAAATATTGAATATCCCACAGAACATAACAGAACTTCAGACCTCAAACAATGATCTTCTTGTATTTGGATCTTCAACTGTTGGAAAATATTGAAGAGCCCTCATTGTCTTAACCTGCAGAGTGAGATTTATCAAAGCATCAATATCTGATTAGATAATGTAAAGTAAATCAAAAGGCACTTACTTATATGCCCGCTGTTTGGTGATAGAAGTTCAGCATGTAAATAAATTTTATATGGATTAATCAAGATATAACAAGAGAAGTTACTAAAAGAAAACCCTAGGACTTTAATACCACTGAGCAAGCTGTTTAACCTTTTCAAGTTCACCTCTACTCAACTTTGATTTGTCAAGCTGACTCAAAAACGTTAATGAAATCAACTCAAGCTCGAAGAGGTAGGACCTGGGTTTGCATATGTTTCATTTTTTTAAAGGTTGTTATGCTGTATCATGTAATTGACGTCAAACTGTGATTGATGAATGTGAAGGTTCCTAAGATCATTATAGGACATAAACAAAACTGGGTTAAACCACATTTTAGTGTTCATCCATGTTTCCTCATACCCTCTGCAGTCTGTCAATCTATAACATCCTTTCTCGGTCCCTCCCACCACATCCATGATCCAACAGCCACCAGACTTTTAATGTTCAGTCTATTGATCAGCCCAACTCCCTCCCTCTGTTCTCTACTACACCATGAATCTGTATCACCCAACTCATGCCAGAAGTCAAAGTTCCTCAAGTAAATTTCAGCCTTACCCTTGTTGCAAGTCCAATGAAGAAGCAGTTCAAAACATAGGCTGTAATTAGACTGAAAATATCAAGTATTATCCAAAAACCTAAAACCACATACTCCCTCTATCCCAGGAAAAATATTTCTTTACAATGGATGACTAATCAATTTGACTATTTAGTCAATTAAATAATCTAGTCATTCTTTTTCCTAAAATTCTGATTGATTAATAACAAATAACATTTCAACTACTCAGATATTAAGATTTGATCGTAGAAGAGATCAAAATTATCAAAGAATCAATACAACACTTTAATCAAAAAGAGTTTGACTTCCTAATGTAGTAGCACATCGAGCAATTATTCTGGGATAGGGGATAAATGATGCCAACTGTTCATCTAATTTCAATGCTTATGGAGGTTTAAAATGTTTTGGTATAAGTATCGTAGGTATTCATTGAAATTTGAATAAGCACTTCATAAGCTTGTTTCTTGTTTAATGATGTGGAAATTAAAGGTTCACAAGTTACCATTATTTATATTTCGGTGTCTAGATAGAGGGGAAAAAACACTCTCAAATAAGGCTGGTTAATTACCTTTTCAAGCTCAAAACTCATTTATTTACACATGATCTCAAGCTCAAACAGAACATTTAAGCCCTAAGCCAGAACATCTACAGCATCATCTATCCATTTCCAGCGGATGCATTTTGGCCATGATATTTTAATCGTCAATAGAATACTACAAGAATTTACTGCAACTGGCTTCCATTGCTATTATATAATATACTAATAAAAGTCAGTTTATCTCTACATATATGAAATCATTCTATGGTATCAATGCAGGTGCGACTGTTGCCACTCAAGACAAGTTTAGGCTTAACTATAAGCACAAAACAAAAAAGCTTCACAAAGAAGGGGTAAAAGGATGTTACAAGCAACATAATAAGCATTACATAATAAACAAAAGTTGTCATTATTAATTAAGTATTGTGAACAAGTAATACCAGGCACACAGTGACAGTATGATTATTTTGTGCTGCCCCGATATGAAGGGGGTGTAACGAATTTAAAACCCAATACCATATCTAACCTTCTATTACCAGTTGGAGTATGATATTTAATGTTTATACTAAGTCACAATCGTATGCTCCAACATTTTCAAAAATACTCTATGATATTTCAATTGTCTATTGCAGCACTCTGATTTACCCACCTCAGTGATCCCTATGGTTTGTCTTTTTATAGTGCTAGCAATATTGAGACTTGAAATTTAATGTCATAAAAAAACATCAACATCATCATAATGTTTATATATGTCCATACATATGCATATGTATGTGTGTGTGTGTATATATGTATATATATAGAGAGAGAGAGAGGTATATAAACAAATTTCCATCCACACAACACACACACACATACATGAATGTCAAAGTTTTGTATGAACCATAACTTGCATAAAAGTTTACGATTAACAGGAAGTTTCTCTTTTTGCTTTTAGGTGTTTGTGATGAATGTTTTTTTTTTTCCTTCCAACACAATTTTTGAGCCAATTGTCCAAAGAGCTTAGTCAAATCTACTTGCTAAAGTAATTATCTGGCAATCCCTTCTATTGTGGGATCTAAGAGGCTCTTAGCTCTTTCTGGAGAGTCATAACTTCCATGTGATAGTGATGAAATTATAGGGTTCTGGCATCAGTAATTGTATTAAATTTTTCTGTAGATTCAATCTGATGTCAATCTCTACCTCTAGTTGGCATCATGAGCTTCTGTCCACATCAGTATCACACTTAGGTATTAAACACTTCTATTTGACACATGCCCTACTATCTAGGTCTTTTAAAGATGTAACTATTAAAAGGTGTAAGAAATTAAATGGAAAAGACAGAATAAAAAGAAATAATAATAATATACATAGTGTGACACCCAACTGTGAAGCCAGAGAATGATACAAGGATCTGGACTGCTCTGCACCTCATGACTCTCCACTCTTTTTTTTCCCCTTATTCTCTTACAAAGAACAATCGATTACAAATTGCAAAGCGTAATCACAAAGTTATACTTCATTCAAGTTGCAATAGATATAACTTATACAAGTATCATCCATATTTGAGAAAGGAATATCAAGATAAGCACAAACCTGAAGCCAGGAGATGGAATACCATAATAAGTGTATTCTTGTGGAACATCCTGGTTTCTGGCAAGCCTTTCCAATATTTTAACACATTTTGGAAGACAGCTCCAGTATGCCTCGTGGTTGTTGGACACTAAAGCAACTAGAAGGCTCATAGAAGAAGTCAAGACACCCATATCACGTTCATCTAACAATTGTGCCATCCGATCCGACCTGTCAAAAAGGACGACGAGTAATAATATTAGATGTGTCGTGTTACCGAATATAACTAAAACAGAATGTAAGCAGACGGTTTACCAGCCATCTACATTCACCACATCTGGATTTTTTCTGAAAAGACGCAGGAGGCACAGTGCAGCCTTCTTCCTCACAAGCGGTCTGCAACTACTAGAAATCTGGAAGAATGGTAACTTTCAGCATCACTTATTATTTGTCATTTCAACATCGTATCTTCAGAACTCTATTCACTTACAAGTAACTTTTGAACATCAGGAGCCAGTGATTCAGCAAATTCCCTCCCACCAATATTTCCAACCTGAACCGATATAACAAGATTGAATCAAGAGAAGAAAAGCAACAAAGAAACCACATTGGAGAAAACGTGACAAACATAAAGGATCCGATTTGAGGAAAAACATACAAATCATTATGTCAACCAATATGTGTGTACAACTTTCCATAAAGCTTTGTAGGAGAAAGAGTCTGAAATCATACCAATGTCAGAGCAAGACACTGAAAAGTCTCGTTGCGACCAATAATGTCATTGCGCACGGTATTGATTGCTAATCTCAAAAAATCATGATTCTCGTTGAGAAGACATGATGTCACTATATAGCCAACCTGAAACAACTCAAAGCGATATAACATCAAGGAACGCGTGATAAATAATATTTTTAAACTTGAAAAGCATAATTGTTACCCATTCCATTCATAGAGACAAACTTTAGGGAAAGAGTATTTCATCATCATTTTCATTAATTCCATAAGACATTATTACAAGCTGACAGGCCGAAAAATTAGAACATATCCCTGAATAGAAAGAGGTATGAGATGAGAAACTTAGGGAGTGATAGCTTGACCTTTAGTTTCGTTCTTTCTACTTTTGGAGAGAACACTGAAAATTTTATATTGGAAAATGAAAATGATTTTTGAGAGTGTGATTGGATATAAGAAGAAACTGTGATGATGATAGTTGATGTGATAGTTTTTTAATGTAATAGTGATTAGATGTGATTGATGATTTGAAAAATAAGAGAGTAAATAGTGTATTTGTGATATATTTATATAATAATAATAATAATAATAATAATAATAATAATAATAATAATAATAATAATAGTTGTTGTGATGTTTTTTGTTATAATTATAAATGGATGTGTCATGATTGGAAAAATGAGAATGATTGAATAGTGAATTGTTTGAATATTTTCACAAACAATCGCATGTTCAATGAGAAATTCGTCCGAAAAATGAAAGAAAGGAAAAAAGATTCACAAGCAAGCACTGCAATAACTCCAAATCAATTAAGCTTCCATTATCCTCCTGAGAACGTTCAAAAAACCTGCATACCTTAGTACTCTTGTGTTTTCAGAAACACTTGAAAATAGCACTTTCATATTGAACAAAGGCTTAGGCAACTTAATGCCCGTGCAAACCTATAAACATCACGGAAGTTGTCTACCAAGGTTCGTAATTACAATAAGGAGACTGGTGTCTCATGCATTAACTAATTAGATAAGACTAAGAGCACTGAATTTTACCTATAGTTAAGAGCACTGAATTTTTCCCTCAAAAAAATTTTACCTATAGTTAATACATGATACACCTGCCAGAAATATGTAAATAATTTGGCATTTCCAATACTAAATATAGTAAGTTCAATACTTCCTTTCTCTGTAACTCTATTTGCAATTTTGCACCTGGAAGAAATTGCAATTTTCTTTACCTTTTGCCTTCTCCACATATTCTTATATCTCTCAGATTCTTTTACAAAAAAATAGCTCATAACAACATTCAACTGTGACTATATTAACTATTACTTTAAACCTAATACAGTCTTCTTGCAGCCTCCCAATTGAATTACTCAGCTAATGTTTAGCAAATCATAGTCCAACTAGGCATGTTGTTAAAAGGCGAGTGTGCATTCATCAAGTTTGTCAGCCATAAACTATAGCAATAGAAACTCTATCTGCCTTACTGTGAAATTGGTATCAACCACATAAACTAATTCAACAAGAATCCAACATTGCAGAGGGGTAAATGTCTACCTTTTATCATCTCTAAAAACAATAACATAATATCCACTAGGTAGTCTTCAGTGTACACAAATATCCCTACATTTACCTTTCACATCTCCTTCGATCTTCATCCTTTAAGAAAGGGAAATTTAGAGAATACCTTGAAGGTGCAGTCTAGTAATTTATATCTTTTTGCAAATAAAGGAAACATACTTGTTTGTAAATATTAATGCCTAAAAGCCACATGTGTACAACAACTAAATCACCAACAAAAACATGTTCATATGGATTATTTACAAGTAAGAAATACAATGCTGAATAGAAAATATATTCAACAAGCTAAATAAGAATACGGAGTGCAACGCATACCTGCTTTTCAGGATACTTTGGAGCAGATATTAAAGAAACAGCTTCCATGTGACCAAAATCAACATCATAACCTAGCATATAAATGTAAAGCATCTTCCAGACATATTTCTTCTTCTCATAAGGTGATAAACCCTGTCAGTAACAAACACTAATTTAAATAAATGAGCGATGTAGTTATGCAGTAATGAAACTTATAATGGTTTTCCTATAAGCAAGTCGGACAAATAACGTTTAAACGAAGATAAACTCATTGAGGAAAGTAATTGCTCGAGTCACTTATGAGCACAAGCTAACCAAGTTACATTCCAACAGATGAAGTGGACAGCAAGGTACAGAGATCATGAATTTACACAATAATCCGCTTATCAGAAAATCAAAAAAAGCATCAGATAGATTCATTTCATTTATATTAGTGGACTTGCGCCAATTTGGAGTATTCATTAGTCACGATCAACTCTAATAAGTAAAATTTTGGGCACTTAGTTGTGCAAGTTTTGGCTGTTTGGTTTTCTTTTTTCCATAAAAGTGTAAAACAAGATAGGAGAAAGAGGGCTGTGGATTTGAGATCAGGGTGGTCACTCTCAATAGGCAAAGAGAATTATCAAACTATTTATTATTCTTATCTTCTGTTCATTTTTTAATAAATACATTAAATTAATAATTTGTAATGTAAAAAGGTATCAAAGATGAAGGAACCCCAAGTATTGAGAATTAAGACCTAGAGCCGTCAATATCACAATAAAAGAACAAGAAACTTATGAGAACTACTCTTCAACATTGTCATAAAAATGGGTGGATTATGGAGTGTTAAGTAGGTGATATAGAAGGTATTATGTGATGAATAAAGAGAATAACCTAACCACTATCCTCCGAAAACGAGAACAGAATTGTCCTCTACCTTCAAGTGTAGAAAGTGGAAGAGAGGGTGTCACTCTGATAGGAAAGTCAAAGGACTACCTTAACCTGTAAGCATTAGACGAGATCCTAGCATCCCATTGACTTCATTGTAGACCAAGAACTTTATTTATGTTATATTCAAGTTAGGCTCCACTTTCCAGAGCAAATCATGCATATCGCATTCAATCTCAGCTACCTTACCTAACACCTACGACAGCTGCTTAAATTGCTTATAGTTATGCTTACATGCATTCATACATCTTTTAAGAAACCGTTAACTTGTATCCTGCAATGAGCAGATAACAATGTCACCTGATGTACTTAGGGAAAAACTCAGTTTCTGTAATGTTATCATTACGTGAACTAGTGAAGTCAAAGTAATTCTGTCACTTAAGAGGGTGCTAAATTTACTGGGCATAGCATTCTCTTCCTTTAAGCCCCAGTCATTAGAAATCACTGCCTAGAAATGATTGTCACAATTCTCAGCAAAACACTACCATCACCTACTTCAGTAAAGGATGTATGAGAAATGTTAGCAAGAATATGGTACAATACCAATGCTCTTCATAAGTAAATTTCCATGTCGATCACGAGCAGATTTAAACATAATACTGGCAAGTGATTAACTTCATAAGAAAATATGTCAATAAATAAATGCATCATAATTTAACGACAGTGCACACACCTTTGACAGCAGACGTATCAAATGACCGTTTTTCTTATCTTATCTACTCAAAGTTTGCATTCAATTATTGAGCAAGTAGCAGTAAGTAACCAGTAATGCATTCTTCCAGTTGTTACCTCACTAGTGCAAAAGATGATATGAAATGGATAACCTACTTAATAAAACAGTGTTCGTAAAATGACAATTAATGTTAGTCATTTATCATATGCCTGTAATTCTACATATAAGATATTGCTATCCCAGTTTGAAACAGCCTAGATATTTATACATAGAGACCCATCCTTGATCCGTAATGAGCACAAACACATTTATTCTAAACTGGCCTAACATCCAATTTCATAATTCAAGGGCAACAGTGTCAAACAAGTTCGTGAATACCTACTTAAATTTTCATATGTTCTTCATCCAATGAATTTGCATCTATTTCCTCCTTTCCCCTTTGTGTTTTTTAGAAAATCATGAATTTCAAGTGACCCATCGGGATATACGAAATCTGCAGCACATCTATACTTCTCAGGTACTTACAGGTGCCAAATATGTCCACGATTTCGTTTCTCAGAACCAGTTAATGGTTCACATCGAAATTCAGCACTGATGAACTTTGCCAAACTTGATTGGCATTTATTGTTATGCATGTGATGCAAGAAGATAATCAGACCCACTTTGGTTCCCTTACATGATATAACTACCATTGCATCGACAAGAAGGCTTTCCATGAACATGAACTAGGATTCACTGTCTAATTGCCTATGTGATGTATTATAGCTTGGTTTCGGTACAACTAACTACGCAAATAAATATACACCAAGCATTTCAAAATGCCTTATATTTCTTTTTCTCAATGTACTTGATTGATTATGCTTATGAAAAGATCTGTCAGCTAGCATATGAACATCCACTCAACAATGTCAATTAACCAAATCAAACCCAAACTCATATTCACCAAAAAGAAATGCTAACTTAACTGCAGAATTTGCCTTCTAAAACCCCTTAAACACAACTCCCATTCACTCAACAGCACAATTAAGACATTGCCTTCAGTTCGATCCAAATTCAGAAAAAGAGAATCCCAAACTGATTTCACAAACACTCAGTTCCAGCTCGTATCAATTTGCAAGAGCCAAAATTTCACTTTACAGCAAGAAAATTGAGAAATTACCGCAAAACTTAAAATATAGACAGCAATTTACATAGACCAATAGGGCACACATATCAACGCGTATGGGTACATGTAAAAAGACTTGCCTTTTCATTCTTGAAGCGAGTCCGAATATTGCCGAGCTCTTTATCAACACGGAGGCGCTCCTGCTCTTTGTTCTGGCAATTCCGAATGTCACTAATGAACACCGATAATCCTCGCATACCTGAAAGCGCCATCTCTCAACGGCCTCAGATCCAGCAATCCTCCAGATCCAACGGCCACGAATTGACAGATCTCAATCGTATTAACAATCCGAAAAAACAGATGAATTCCCTGCTCGCGAGAAAGAATATAGCCTATACAGGTGTATGTGTGGATGCAGAGCGAGAAAGAGAGACTGTGTTTGAGGTGCGATCTAGAGAGAGAAATTGGAGAGCCGTCGCACAGTGGAGGAAGACGACTTTTATTTCTGCATTTTATTTTTATTATTATTTGTTCAAACGTATTTGTTGAACTTTGATTTGAATTTTAATTGATTTTATTTACAGGTTCTGTTTTCCATTTTCCAATTTTATATCTAATTTTTTTCTTGGGTCAAATATTTTGGAAAAAGTGGACCCTGCTTTCGAATGTCTCGTGTGGGATCTTCCACATTGAAAAGTGGGTTGTGATGAGTTGTGACTTAGGTTGCTAGATAATTCAAAATGTGATTGTTATAAAAAAATAAAAAATAAAATATTCACTTATTCTTATTTTTCCTACACCAATCACATCTACTCATTCTCCAAAAAAAATATATTTTACATATTTTCTCATTTATTTCAGTAATCGCTCACACGCATAATTTTATTATTAATACTTATTCAATCATTATTCTACTATTTTTATATCATATCATCTTTCATCATTATATATCATTTCATATCCATTCACATTTCAAAAAAAAACGTATCATTCTCTCTAACATTTTTTTTCACATTATTCCCTAGCAGAAAGAAAAATAAAAGTATATCCGATCGCAACCTTAGTGACTAGAGTTGTCGAATGCCTGTCGCTTGGCCTTGACCGACCCAAAGAAGCCAAGGGAAAAATTGAGTTAGGCGGGTCAAATAGTGATCGGGCCACTATTTTTGAAGCTCTGTTCGGCTTAACTCATGAAAATACACATAAAAGGTCATGACTAAATAGGCAAGGCCAAATAGATCAGATTTATTTTGGGCCTCCAAAAATGAAGCATGGTCGTGCCTTTTTACCAGACTGGGCTCATTTACAATTACAGCTCTAGTTGTGACATAGGTCAGGTCACATTTGGATTTTAAATGTATATAGTTTAATATGTACAATTTTTTTAAAAAAAAAAAAAAAGAATATACAACTTAAAATTAACCATATTCTCATGTACTTTTAGCTCAAGAATTATATCAAATTTTGGGAATTGTATAGTAGTCAGATATTTAAAAATCTTAACCTGATCTGGAATTTGATTATCATCACTTCTCCCCTTTTATGATATGTACACAAAAAACATATTATACCCAATTAATCTAATATCTAAAACATAATTTTTGGGGCACATAATATATTATATTGATCGACTCAAATAACCTTGTTTGTATATATATTTGGACCATATATTTGAAGAGAAAAATAAAAAGAATATCAAAAATAAAACACGAAGTGTTGTTAGTTGAAGTGATCAACATAAGTTTTTTAATAATTTCTATACATAAAAAAAGAGAAGTCGTTGAAATGGTATATTGAATTTTTTTCCGCCCATTTGAAATTACTATAAAAGTAATAAAAATATGTGTAAAAATATGAATTGATAAATATTTAGTATTTTATTGTTTTTGACTAATCAACTAACAATCACTTTTTAAAATGATATAAATAATAGAATTATGTAAAATTAGCTTTCCAAATATGTGTGTGTGTTGCAGTAAATATTGTATTTATTTTTTTGAAAATAGTAATAATTTTTTGCATTTTTGATCCATTTTTTATGTATAATATATAAAATTTATCATTTTTTATGATCTTCAGTTTGACACCCATTATGAAATAAAAAATAAGAAATATAAAAATTAATAAGAAATTTGTACTCATTACGTTTTAATTTTTAGTAGGCTTTTAAAAATTATACATTCGGGCTATTGTACATCAAATTGTATATTCACGTATTTTGGCTATTTATTATATATGTATAGTTATTATTTGTGCTTAGCCTATTTTTTTAATAATTATATAGAATTATATTTAAATTGATTAAATTTAATTAATATATTTATTTTAATTGAAAAAAATCCCAAAATATGTATCCAAATTTTATATGTCACATATATCCACCACACAACATTATATATATTCATGTAAGAAGAAAATTAAGATTTTTTAATATGGAATTATATTCATAATAGTATTTTATATATAGAAAATTATTTTTTATACAGTAACGTACTTTTCATGTTAACATAAATTATTTTTTAAATTTATCAACGTATTTTGATATTTAAGTTTCAAAGTTGTACATTTAGAATTAGATATAAATTTGTCTGTTTGATAATCTTTAGATATATGTGTGTATATAAAAATAAAATAGTTTTTATTTTTTGGAAATATTTCATTTTCTCTTAAAATTACGTTGCTAAATATAAAACATGGTTTTTATTTAATTCCTTTATTAAGTTTGACAATTATTCAGTTTTCTAAACACCAAAAAATATTGGAACTTGAAATGATTTTTTATTGATTATATTGAAAATAAAATTTATTAAATATTCAGCAATGGGGTAGTTAAAAAAATCAACATTGGGTAGTTAAAAAAAAATTCCAAACTTTTATTTTCTTATAGATAAACATTTTCTATAAACTGATACAATTCATATTCACACAAACCAAATATATCATATTTATAGAGATTATTTTATAGATTATAATAATTTATTTTTTATATTTAATCGTATGATTTATAGTCAAATTAATTATCTTTATATTTTAATTATCTTTTAAAATTTTAAACTTTTTGCAATCACTATTTCTTTAAAACATAGATAACATAAATCCATAATTTGTAAAATAAAGAATAAGAACAAGTAAAATTGTAAAGATTCTTGGGTTTAATTTTAGAATTAATAAAATAAAAAAATTATAAATAGATTTAATATTAATAATAGATAAATACAATATACATATTCAATGAATGAAGATGAGAATGGAGATCCCCATTTTATCTAATTAGAATGAGAAGCAGGACGATGATATAAATATTGTCTCTATCCCATCCTCAGTTGATATCCCCAACCCACCCCACCACATCCCCAAATTAATCGAAGATTCTCCGTCCCATTCTATTCGGTTACCAATGGGGAGAGTTCCCTGCGGGATTATTACCATATCTAAAAGCAGGATATAGAATTCATCAAACTATTAAAAAAATGTACATGTAATAGGGGTGATCACGGTGCGGTTTGGGTGTTTTTTTTAATATTTTCAAATCGAATTGCTAAGCGATTCGGCTACAAAATTGATTTTAATCGCAGTTTTTTAAAATAAAATAAATATGCAGTTTTCAATGATTTCGGGCGGTTTTGCGGTTTTAGTGTACAATACAAAAATAATATATGGAACAATCAAATGAGCAAAACCAAACTTATCAATTCGATATCTAAAATTTTTAAGGGTATGTTGTTGTCTCAATTAAATGTTATAACAACAATAACATTAATAGTGGAATCTAATATATATAACTTCGACATTTCAGTTGTCTAAAATAAAATTTAACATTTCAATCTCCAAGTTCACAAACTTCCCATCACAAATCTCATAATATAATTTAACAAAAGACAATTAAGGTCTAAGAAATACAACCAGATCAATAAAAAAAAAAAAGGAAAGACAACTTACTAACCTATGATTTTTTTCTTTATCTTTGATGTATTAAACTATTAAGTAAAGTGACTAATATACCATCAGTAATAAGTGAAAATAATAAATTGAAAATAATTAAATGTAACAGTATCCTATAGTTTGAGAGAAATATACTAATGTATATAACCAATATAATATATATATATATATACATATATACACACACACACACATATATATATATATAGTATTATGCTTGTGGTGCGATCGGTGCACAAACCTCAAATTGTAATTACACCATCCTATGCGGTGTGGTTAGTTAAAAAATATTAATTACGATTTTTCCAATAAATAAGCAATTGCGGTTTGGTTTACTTGCAGACTCGATGGAGTTTGGGCACGACTCAACTCTTTGAAAGCTTTCACCTCGACTAGAAGTAAAATCATAATTATTGATACGAGCATTTTCCATAGAAAGGGAATCTTGTGTTACAATAGAAGCAGAAGTAATGTGGATTATTCAAGAATCAAAGTCGATTTGCTTTATAAAAAGAAGATATCAATGACTTCTATGAAACGGTTTCACAGGATTCATCCAATTGTCTTTATTGTGGAATATCATTGAGAAAGAAAGCCATTTGCACCAGGCACACTGCGTTTTCCTTTGCCCAGACATTTGCTTTTCTAAGTCAAATAATGGTGACCCGCCGAAGCCTGGAGCTTCGTAACATGTTGACGAAGACCTCCGAACTGAGGGTATGGTCAGATCGTATGGATATTTGGCCAATGGTATATAACTAACTTAAAGAACTAATACCTTCGCTTAACAGAAAAAGGTAGGTAGGGCAGTCGAATAGCTTAAACATACCTAACAACTTTACCTATGGAGGTGGTGCATCAGCAGAAAGATCCAGGAAAAGAAATTGGATGCAGTTACTAATTCATGATCTGGCATGTACATAATAAAAAATTAATTCTCGATTCCGAGAATTTTTATGAAAGTCTTTCATTTGCTTCTCTTCGATGGAAGTTTGATTTTCCCAGAATGTATCATAATTTGTGGCCTAACCCTATATAACAATACAAAACAGAGACCTCACAGATATATACTTTGTTAGATAAATGTTTTTATCATGATTTTGTTCAAATGAGTTTTTAAACCAAAACAATGTCCCTATATGTTGTCTAAATACTTCCGATCAATTTAAAATGTTTTTACTAAAGTATTTTTAGTTTATTTTCGATAAAAATTGGACAACACATTTGTTTAACTCATAGGCCGCCCCTAGGGCAAATACCGAGCGAAAGAAAAAAATTATGTAAAAAACAATCCGGCCGACTGTGGTCGAACAAGCTTCGGATATTGACGGTACACCGGGAGTGGTTTTTGTTTTATTTAGTTTGAATATATAATGAACAAATTTCGGTCGCACCCCCTCCGACCGATCCCCCGTGTTAAAACAAACAATTTCAATCTTAATTGTATACGGTCGAACCTCATGTTTATCAATTTTATAAAAATGGGTTTGCATGACTTTTCCCTATTTTGTGGGATTGATTTCTAGTGGGATATTGATCATTTTAAATGGTTTCTTTTGGAGCAAATTAAATGTCCGGAAATGAAAGCCAAGTCATCTCCTATAAATAATTCAAGCAACAAGACACAACACTCAATACAAGCAAAAAGAGCAAACAAAGCAAACACTTCTATATCTTGTTATATTAGCCTAAGCACTTTCACTTGCACAAATTTGAGGTCTAGGCTTTCAATTCTTGATTACACTTGTACTCATATTGTTTCAATCTTTATTGAGTTGTAATCTTGATTTTTGGTTATCATTCAACAATCTTGTGAGTATTCTTGTGGTAAGAATACACTTGGGTGATCTAGGTGATAGGTCTTTGAAGATTGTGGTAATCTTCAAAGGTGATGTAAGAGGGTTGTGGTAATAAAGGTGGTGAAAGAGGGTTGTGGTAATCCTCAAGGTGTTGTATTAATTTTTGGTAAATTAATAAAATCTTTTTTTCTTTTTGAAATCCATCCCAGGAGATCTTTGGGGTGGTAGAGGATTAGAGGTGGGTTGAACCTCTTTAAATCAACGAGTGTTGTTTATTTTCCGCATTTACACTCTTGTCATTTACTTGTTGTTTAGAAAAAGAGGGTGATTTTGCGAAAATCGGCATAATCTATTCACCCCCTCTAGATTATCGTAGCCACTGACTAACATATACTATGTGCATCGCACGGGTAAAAGACTAGTTTTCGTACTAAAATTTATGAATTAAGTACATATGGTAGCATATGAATAGAGCGTTTGACAAACAACTCGTGAACAAGCTTGGATATTGTTCGTTTATTTAGTTAATGAATATATAATGAACAAATTTAAGGGCTCGTTTAATAAACAAACAAAGTTTGGACAATTGTACTCGTTCATATTAGAAATCAATTTTATAAAAATGGGTTTTGACCCAATTTTGATAATTATTTAAGTGGGATCATTTATTAGTTATGGAAAATAAATGATATAATCGTAATCTATACTGCGGGTAGATGAATTTAACATTTTGAATTTCTCAAAATCAATTTCGGGTGAATGAAAAATTAATGTATAAAGTAAGTCACTTAAATATCTTTTATATATAGAAATATAAAAGGGTGAGAATATGGAAAGACATATCCCACATAGAAAGCATATTAAATGCTTGACTTGTTTATATAGAGTTTCAACACTAATAACGAGTAATCATGTGGAGCTCCTTATGGTACACCCTAGTGGATCAAGTTAATTTTGACTAGCCTTTGGCTAGCTCAAAGAGCACTAAGGACGGTGCAGAGCACCATTCGAGCTCAGGCCCGGGCCCACATACATCTTACTTAGTCGCATTGGGTGTTTTAGAGGCGCACATACATATCACCGGGGAGCTTTAAGGAGCCTCAAAGTTTTTATAAACTGGACGCGTCTGTTCAGTGTGCATGGATGCATGCAGAAGGTTGTGGACCTTTGGAAGAGATGCAATCTGGACCATCGGATTGTGCCTCTTGATCAGAAGGCACGATCTAATATGTTTGATAAATATTTTTATCACGATTTTGATGATTTTGTTTTATTGTGTTTTTACACCAAAACAATGTTTCTAAAATGTTGTCCAAATACTCCCGATCGATATAAAATGTTTTTACTAATTTTTGGAGTATTTCTTGAAGTTTATTTTCGACAAAAAATGGACAACACTTCTGCCTCGTGTTGGACCGGTCGCCCTATAAGGCAACATGTGCTTGAAAGTTGATCTCTTAAACAAATGAGACAAAATGAAAATCTTAAGGAGGTCGACCGATCGACCTTGACGTCGACCGGTGCCTAGGATGAGAGAAAACTCTCTGTATCGAAAAAAGGTGACTGACCTGACTCCCCCTAGGGTCGTCGACCGACAGGTGTCGACCGTCGGACCCCACCCCGACCCGATACCCGGTGGCTAGTTTTCTAGTTTTATTTCAATTCTGTATCTGTGCGTGACCGGTCGCCCTACTATTTTGACAGCAAAATTCTAGCCGTTGACAGCAGACAGATTTTTCTTAAATTGTGAGATTTATTTCTAACATCTATTTTCTTGATTTTAATTGTATTTTTCTGTAGATTTTCAATCCCCAAGAGGAGCCTATCCATGATCAATCATCTCCTATAAATAGAGGAAGTTTTGGAGCAACAAAACAACTAATATACACAACACAACAAGAGATACACTCAAGCAAATACTTGTTCTTTCATTTTCAATATTCTTGTTGTAATAGCCTAAGATCTTACACTTTCACATCTTGAGGTCTAGGATTATTTCTTGATTACACTTGCACTCAAAATTGTAATATTCATTTCAAGTTGTAATCTTGAATTTGTGGTCATCATTCAACACAAGATATCCTTGTGAGTGTTCTTGTGGTAAGAACACACTTGGGTGATCTAGGTGTTAGGTGCAAGAAGATTGTGGTAATCTTTTTATTGAAGAGTTTGGTGCTCTTTGTGGTATTGAAGAATTTGGTGTTTTTCAAAGTTGAAGATTGTGGTAATCTTCACAAGGTGCCGTAGAAGATTGTGGTAATCTTCAAGGGAGATTGTGGTAATCTCCAAAGAGGTGTTGTAATGGTGATGTTGTCTTAATTGTGGTAATTAATAATATCTTTTTTTTTAAATCCATCCCGGAGATACTGGGGTGGTAGAGGATTAGGCCCTAGGTGGGTTGAACCTCTATAAATCGACGCGTGTTGTTTACTTCTTGCACTTCCATTCTTGTCTTGGCTTATTTATCCAAAAAAATGGCATAATCGAAAAAATGGGCATATTCTATTCACCCCCTAGATTATCGTAGTCACTTAGACTTACAAGTGGTATCAGAGCCAAACTCTTTGGCAAGCTCGTTCCACATCGCGAGTAAAAAGGAACGATCAATGGCTACGAATGAAGTCTATCTTACCGGGGCCTCCACCAACAAGCCACCACTATTTGATTCCAAAAATTATACATTTTGGAAAGAAAGAATGGAATGTTATTCACAAAGTTGCGGGTTCGATATTTAGAATACGGTCATTAATGGAGAATCCATCCTGATGAAAGATGGACCACTAACCTCCAAAGTCCTCAAGGAGCTCAATGATGAAGACAAGGAAATTCTCTCCTTAAATGGTAAAGCTCTAAATATTCTTTATTGTTCACTAACCTCTTCGGAATATGATCATATTCTAGGAATTCGATCGACACATGAAGTATGGAGAAAACTAGAAGCTATCCATGAAATATATGCAAATGAAAGGAGGTATTCAAAAGATTCTACTTCTCAATTGGATACAACATGGGATGAGCTTCTTACAACTTCCGATGATGAAGAAGTCGAATAATGTCTTATGGGCATCGAAGAAGAAAACGAGGTACGCCCTAAACCCTCTAATTCTTGTGATAATGAATTACAAAATGATTATAGTGATTTGCAAAATTATTTTGATAAGCTACAAAATGAATTCCAAAGCTTGCTTGTTAAATACAAAAATTTGAAAAATAAATTCATTGTTTTGAAAAATGATAAGGATAGCTTATTTACTTCTTATGAATCACTTTCTTGTTCTCACACTACCACACTTGATAAAGTTAGAAACCTTGAAAAGGACAATGAATCTCTTGTGAAGGATATTAATTGTATGAAAAATGACTTAATCAAGTTTAATTTGAGTACCAATAAAATGACCAAAATACTTGATGTACATCGTTGTGATCATTTGAAATTAGGACTTGGTTATAAGCCTAATGTTGTTAATCATAAGAAAAATAACCAAGTCTCTATGCATGTTGGTCATTATACCCCTAAAATTATTACTTGCTTTTATTGTGGTAAGAAGGGTCACATGGCTAATACTTGTCGGGCTAGAAATAGCTCTAATTATTATTGGAGACCTAAAAGTCTAAAAGCTAATCCCGAAGGATCCAAACACTTAAGGGTGCCACAAAACAATGTCATATTAGGTACTCGGGGGAATAACAATCAAAGAAAATTCATACCGCCTAGAAGACATCAAATGCCCGTTTCATTTGAACAAAAAAGAAGACATCATCACAATGAATTTCCAAGAGGGAGATATTATCAACAATGGGAATGACACAAATCTTGGAAATGGGGTAATTGGAGAAGCCATCATCAACAAAATGATTTTCCAAGAGAAAGACATCATCAACAATGGGAAAGGCACAACCTGTAGAAATGGCGTAATTGATAAAATCGTATCTCCTCTTTAAAATATGCATTTTTGATATTATGCTTACTTGTATTTTTGCCTTTATTGTCAAAATAATTTTTTTATATTAAAAATAAGGTCTTCATATTTTTAAAATCTTTTGAAAAGGAGACCTTGTATGATGCTCTTCTAAACTCTTGTGCACTCAATAAGACTCATGTGTTCTATTATCTCTTATGGATTTATATAGCATAAGCATACTTATGACATCTCTTTGCTTTAGCCTACACTTTTATTACTATATTTTGTGCAAGATTTGTTTAAGAAATTGTGTAGGATTTATATATCTTCTTCAATGGTTATCTACTCATTATTTGTCAAGAGAGGCATAAACCATCAAGGTACGTTCACTCGTATCATTTTTACTTAAAACCTGATATTATTCATGATGTATGACTATGTGCTCGTTTTTCAAGCTATTTCAAAGTATCTTTCTTAAGTGCCATTAAAAGGATTTTTCGATTTCTGAAAGACATTATTCGCAAAATCTTGTTTTATCCGCGTCTCTTAAATTTTTTTTTTGGCTCGTACATATTGAATATAGTCTATGTTTGCAATTTTGCACGTTTTTAAAACTTTTGGGGTGAAAAATCAAATTTTGGAATACTTTGAAAAATTACATTCAGGGGACGTTCAAATGAGAGGGTCGATCGGTCACCCTGCATAGCAACCAGTCAAACACCCCTCTGACCGGTCGCCCTGATGATTCTTTGGAATAAAATCGCATCTGTCTTCTGCCTTTCAAAACAGACCCATTTTTTCCCAAAACCCTATTGTCCGAAAATCTTCCCCCTTCTCTAAAAATCTCGATTCTTCACCAAATATTTCAATTGTTGGTGCTAATCTCTTCTCTTTTGCAAGAATCTCACATCTATGGCACCCCCAAGAGATTCTACCGGTCGTAATCCAAACCCGAAGCGTAGAAGAGCCGTAGAAGGAACTTCAAATAATCGCCAAAAAGAGTCCGAGCAACGCGAAATTAGAGCTAGCCAAAGGAATGTGGCTCAAGAACACGACGAAAATCAAAATCCCCAACTCACCCGGGCCCAAATTGCCAAGCTACGGGGAATAATTACGCTCGAAAATATCAAATGGACAAAAAGTAAGAAATCTCTTATTTCTCAAGCTCCTCGTCCCGCCAATTTGCTGAATTTTATTAATAAGCATGAGGAATATTATTTTGAGAAATTAGAGGATAGTAATAAATCTATTGGGTGGACTAAGACTTGCCGGTTTGCCACTTTCTCGGGTGATTATCCCACTATTAGGGGATTTTTTGAGAATCAAGGGTAGTCGTACTTATGGGAGCATCCTTTCGTTTTGTATGATGATGAGGTGATTATGCTTTTCTATTCTAATTTATGGATTGAGTATGATGCAAATGGGAAGCCCGTTGCCATGAATTCTTTTGTTAAAGGGCGGCATTATAGATGGACTCGGATGAGATTTGTCGGTTGTTAAGTGTTCGGGAAGGAGGTTGGGACTACTTTGGTTGCACTCATTGGAATGATGAAGTGTTTGGTGTCTCTTTGGAGACCATTAAGACTCATTGGGGTGTATGGCCGAATTATACGTTATTGTCTATGACTCTTGTGTAAGTGTTACGATAATCTGAGGGGGTGAATAGATTATCTCCATCTTTTCGATTTGGCTTTTGAACCGAATGCTCAAAGACAATAATAAAGGTGCGGAATGTAAACAACACATGTCGATTTAAAGAGGTTCAACCCATCTAGGGCCTAATCTCTCTACCACCCGAGTAGATATCGGGATGGATTTCAAAAGAAAAAGAATTTTATTAATTACCAAAATTAATACAAATTCAACTTACAACACCTTGAAGAGCACCACACTCTTCTTCAACACCACCTTTGGAGATTACCACAATCTCCCTTTGAAGATTACCACAATCTTCCTTCAACGGCACTTGTGAAGATTGGTGAAGAATACCAAATTCTTCAACACCTCAATAAGAAGATCACCACAATCTTCTTGCACCTATCACCTAGATCATCCAAGTGTGCTCTTACCACAAGAACACTCACAAGGATATCTTGTGTTGAATGATAACCAAAAATCAAGATTACAACTCAATAATGAATATTACAATTTGAGTGCAAAGTGTAATCAAGAATAGCCTAGTTTCAAGGATGTGAAAGTGATAAGCTAGGCAAATTTACAACAAGAATAATAACAATGAAAGACCAAGTATTTGCTTGAAGTGTATCTTGTTGTGTTGTATCTCAATTCTTGTCTTGGTTGCTCCAAAACTTCCTCTATTTATAGGAGATGATTGATCAAGCATAGACTCCTCTTTGGGATTGAAAATCTCAGAAAAATACAATTAAAATCAAGAATATTTGTTAGAAATCAATCCCACAATTTTAAGAAATGTGTTTTTTTGTCAAAATTCATATTTTTTTTGTCAAAATATGCTACGTAAATAAGAGAATTCAAGAACACTTTGAAAAGTTTGCACCTAATTCGACCTCTTTCAACCTGGTCCCCTCATTCATTTTGTTGGAAAAAATCAATCTTTTTCAACACCAACTTGGTTCGGTCGACTTAGTTTTCCTTCCGTCTCATTTTCTGTTTCAAAAATCATCTTCAGGTACGGGTTGCCCTATAGGGCGACCGGTCGACCACGAGACAGAAATGTTGTCCAATTTTTGTTGAAAATAAAACTCAAGAAATACTTGAAAATTTTAGTAAAAATATTTTAAACCAATCGGGAGTATTTAGACAACATTTAGGAACCTTGTTTAGACGTAAAAACTCATTGACATAAAATCATTAAAAGTGTTGTCCAATATTATCAAAAATAAACTTGAGGAAATACTAGGAAAATATTAAAACCATTTTAAATCATTTAGGAGTATTTGGACAACCTTTAAAGACATTGTTTTGGTGACAAAATCAAATCATCAAAATTAAGATAAAAACATGTATCAAACATCTTGAGCATCGCATTATTTCTACAATTGTAGCATATTGCATTTGTGGGAAATGAAGTTGAGCAATATGGATTTCTTCTTGACATACAAAATCGCAAAAAGGGAATTGCTCAATTTTGGTGTAATTTTAATTCAATGTGTCATTGAGTCTATCACACAGGGGAACAAGAAGTTTGCTATGGGGAATTGGATTTGCAAGCTTCTCTTGCATTCGGGTTTACCGTTATCAGAATTTAATTCGGAGGTTATTCAAGATGACTTTGATATCGATATACTACAAATTGTCCGAATTCATAATAATATGCCAATTCGCCCTACTAAGACGGCAAGAGGTAGACACCAAGGTTCATCATCCCAAAATCCTAATGACTTCTTTGAAGATGAAGAAGCCGATAGATTGGCTTCGGGGGACGTTCAAGGCAATCCGGAGGATAATATCGTGACCGCCCAAATCAAGCATCTCGTGAGTATTTTCAAGCCCAACTTGATGAACAAAGGATTAACTATGATACTCTTAGGGCTAGTCACGAGGAGCTTAGGCAAGAAACTTCGAAGCTCAAAAAGTCCGTGGGCAAATTGAAGAAGTTCATAAAAGATCTCCTCCCAACGCTTGCTTCTCTTCCGATGAAGAATGATGCTTCTTGTCGCTTTCTTTATTTTTATTCATGCTCTTGATACTTTCATCTCTTTAAATTTGTAATGCACTATTTTGATACTTCCTCTCTTATGCTAATGACATTTGCTTATTGATTTCAAAGGGGAAGAGCTTTAGCAAAGTGATTGCTAATAGTTATGTTTGCCAAAATGATGTGTTGGATAAATGTTGTTAGAGTATTTGATGGTAAAAATACTTCTTATTTTTTGTGCATGTTGGCATTGATGTTTAATTGATATTTAGATTGGCTATTTTGCTCAAATGGTATGATGTTGATGGAGTACTTGATGGTAAAAGTGCTTCTTTATTGTTGCTTGGTGGTATTTGTAATGCCTTTCTACATATATTGTTTATCATCTTTGTTGAAGAGATTAATTTCTTTGCTCAATTGGGTTGAACCTTGAGAAAATTGTCTTAATGTTGATGAGCATATTGGTATATGATTGTTGTATGCACTTGTTGATTTTTTGGGCATGATTACATTTACAAGAGTTATATACATCTTCTTTATTATTTGATGCCCATCAAGTGTTTGATAAAATATTTCAAAGAAAATTTCTTCAATTACATGACTCTCTCGTTTTTAAAAGTCTTATATATTTATAGAGATCATGTTTGTACCAATCAAATGAGCTTTTGCATTTCAAATGATCGACTTCTCCCTTTGTTTTGAATTTTAAGCTTAATGATCACTAGCTCGATAAATCGGTTAAATTGCGCACTTTGATATGAATATATGATGTTTTTATCGTACTAACATTCTTTTTGATGATTCCAAAGGAGGAGAAACAGGATATAAGCTCTTTAGCTCAAAGAAGCTAAAATAAGCTCACGAAAGAAGCTATAAGTTGTGGCTATTAAAAGCCAAAAGTTGTGGATCATACTTAGTCCATTTGTTGTACTATGGACTTATTTACATGTCTAATGATGTTTTGTTGACAGGGGGAGCTTATAAGCTCTTGATACTTAAGCTCAATATGTAAAAGTTGAGCTTTTAGCTTTTGGTTGATTGCTTCTATATTACTCTTGTTGTGCATGTTGATAGGGGGAGCATTTGTAAGATGTTTTTTTAAAATCTTTACTCCCATCTTTGTGACTATTTTGTTGCTTCAAACGGCTAGTTTACTTTTGACCGGAAAATTCGTTTTGTTTTCAAAATCGACCTCTTAAGATTTCCTAAAATTATTTTGGTTTGTAATCATCAAAAAGGGGGATATTGTTTGATAAATATTTTTATCATGATTTTGATGATTTTGTTTTAATTTGTTTTTACACCAAAACAATGTTTCTAAAATGTTGTCTACTCCCGATCGATATAAAATGTTTTTACTAATTTTTTGAAGTATTTTTTGAAGTTTATTTTTGACAAAAAATGGACAACACTTCTGTCTCGTGTTGGATCGGTCGCCCTATAGTGCAACATGTGCTTGAAAGTTGATCTCTTAAACAGAATGAGACGTAATGAAAATCTTGAGGAGGTCGACCGGTCGACCTTGACGTCGACCGGTGCCTGGGATGAGAGAAAACTCCCGTATTGAAAAAAAGGTGACTTGGATCGGTCCCCTAGGGGGTCGACCAGTCGGACAGGGTGTCGACCGGTCGGACCCCACCCTGACCGGTCTAGCTGGCTAGGTTTACAGTTTTATTTCAATTCTATATCTGTGCGCAATCGGTCGCCCTACTGTTTTGACAGCAAAATTCTAGCCGTTGACAGCAAACAGATTTTCCTTAAATTGTGGGATTGATTTCTAACAGCTATTTTCTTGATTTTAATTGTATTTTTCTGTAGATTTTCAATCCTCAAGAGGAGACTATCCATGATCAATCATCTACTATAAATATAGGAAGTTTTGGAGCAACAAAACAACTAATATACACAACACAACAAGAGATACATTCAAGCAAATACTTGTTCTTTCATTTTCAATATTCTTGTTGTAATAGCCTAAGGTCTTACACTTTCACATCTTGAGGTCTAGGCTTATTTCTGGATTACACTTGCACTCAAAATTGTATTATTCGTTATCGAGTTGTAATCTTGAATCTGTGGTCATCATTCAACACAAGATATCATTGTGAGTGTTCTTGTGGTAAGAACACACTTGGGTGATCTAGGTGTTAGGTGCAAGAAGATTGTGGTAATCTTCTTATTGAAGAGTTTGGTGCTCTTTGAGGTGTTGAAGAATTTGCTGTTCTTCAAGGTTGAAGATTGTGGTAATCTTCACAAGGTGCCGTAGAAGATTGTGGTAATCTTCAAGGGAGATTGTGGTAATCTCCAAAGAGGTGTTGTAAGGTGATATTGTATTAATTGTGGTAATTAATAATATTTTTTTTTAAATCAATCCCGGAGATACTGGGATGGTAAAGGATTAGGCCCTAGGTGGGTTGAACCTCTATAAATCGACGCGTGTTGTTTACTTCCCGCACTTCCATTCTTATCTTGGCTTATTTATCCAAAAAAAGGGCATAATCGAGAAAATGGGCATAATTTATTCACCCCCACATCTAGATTATCGTAGCCACTTGGATTTACATAATAGTCCAAATAGATCTGGACCAAAAGATGTGCCTGTTTTGAATGGGCATCCGGATTTCTAATATAAACAGACCCCCAGATGTTCAAAAATATACAATTTTATCTGCATTCAGCATATTGTTTACACACTCTTCATTTTCTGTAAAATTCGAAAGTTCTAAAACGCTTATTAGTTTGTTGTAAGTTAAAGTTTTGCAAGTGCTGTTAACTTAAACTTGGAAGTCGTTGTATCTTAGAGACGATAGTCTGAACCGTTAGCACTTTTGTATGGGGCAATTTTGTCTTGCGGAGATAATATTGAATACTAACCTAAACTTCAAATTATGTCCAGTTATTCTGTCCATTTTTTTTAGAAAACCAAACTCCGTAAACAACAGTTCATTAATAACTCGTGAACAACCTCGTTTAATGTCTGTTTATAAAATGTTTATGAACAAACTCATATAGCTTAATTTTAAAATTGAAATTATTCCTATAGGTTAAATATAAATATTGAAAAGTTACCTTCTAAAAAAATTATTGAAAAGTTACACATATGTTATTCTTATAATATAATCTATAATTATGTATAATATAAAAAATATTTAAAATTACAATATGAAAAATTTATCATTAACGTATATATTAAAGTTATATTTATTCATGAACATGTAATGAATACGAACTCTCAAAGGTAATTTTGTTTGATTGTTTGTTTGTTTATTGTTTGCGAACAAAATTATTCAGTGTTCACGAACACGCAATGAACACGAACTCGAATAGGAACGCGTTCACGAACAAATTCAAACACTATAAAGTTTGATCAAACGAACACAAACAAATTTAAAGAGAGCCCGACTCGAGCTCGTATAAAATTAAACGAATATTTGGCAAACAGTCTAAAGATCGCTCGGGTCATTTAGAACCCTATAATACCTAATTGTTGAGCAATATGATCAAAAGTCAAAACATTACCTATTGGACTAATATCCAATTGATGTGCGGTTTTAATATGGACATTGAGTACATGTTTGCAAAATGTTCTCCAAAGTCACTAGTAGATGTTGGATAATATTTTTCAATAAGCGATTTAAAACTAAGACTCCTATTCTCTAGCCCTCAAACGGCTCTTTCATACCCACTCCCCATTCTCTTGCTAGTGGTTAGTTAAGTGGGTAAGTGTTTTGTTGCCTTGATTTTAATTATAAAAGGACCATTCTCCTTCTTAAAAAAAAAGAATGTAAAATACGCACAACGAAGACAACTCATATATTGCCACTCTTATCATCATTGTTCTTCCACATTTTCAAGCTCACTGTTCCTTGTTGAGAGAGAGATTTATATATATTTCTATCTACAAAATTATTCCTCCGCAAATTATTATTATCATCACAAAGTGGTCGTCTTATTTTTTCAACATTGATTTGAGCATCGAGTAAACTAGTGGTTCGGGTTCTCTTCGCCGCACACGATAGAATCAACGGGTTGTCGAATCTTGGGAGAGGGACGTGCTATCAACAAATTCACCGGTGCGTGGGGGCGTTTCCTCTCTAAAAGAGCGCTACGGCGTCTTCGACCTGTGCTATCCTAAACTTGACTCTTATTTAATTTTGGCTTGTTATTTATTTATTGTTGCTTGTTCCTAAATTAGTAGATTAAATTCCCATTGGCTTTTGTGCCTAAATTTTCCAACAAGTTTAGAGAGGAAAATTGTTTAATTCTATTAATTTAGGATTATTTGCTATTTTAGGATATGGATTTTTTCCAAATCATTGTCAGCAAGCCCGAAAAATTTGATGGGAAAAACTTTTTGTGTTGGCAACAACAAATGAAATTCAAGTTGATGAATTAGGATTATTTTTCTGTGATTTTAAACGGTCTTAAAGAAAATGGTGAAAGCTCGCTACTAAGTCTGTTGAGACCCTACTAGCAAAGACACTACTAAAGAGTCTAGTGACAAAATTGATGACCTTCGATAAGGATATTCTTTGTCGTGGTAGAATTTTGAGTGCTTTGTCGATAGTATTTATCGTATTTTTCACATACCAAATCGGCACTTGAATTGTGGAATGCACTTGATTATCGTTATGGTATGCTGCTTTGAAAAAGATCTCAAACGTGTGTCTATTGATGATTGGTTAGATTTTCAAATGGTTGATACTAAAAGTGTTTCGACCAATTGATTGAATTTGAGAACCTTATTTATGATATGAAAGCAAAAGGGTCGAACAAAGTGATTCTGTTTATGTGTCTTCTTTGATTAAAAAATTGCCACCATCTTCGTCCGATTTTGCTAGAGGTCTTAAGCATAAGCCTGAAAATTTTTCTCTTGAAGAATTATTTGTTGCTTTGAGAATTGAGGATAGACATCGTTCTTCCCAATCAAAAAAACTCCGCTTTTTCAAGCGAGTGCTTTAATTGTTGAAAATCCTCACAAACCAAAGCCTAAATTTTTAAGAAAACTGGACCAAAAAAGGCTAATGGCGGATTTGGTAACAATAAGTTCAATAACAATATGCCAAAAGGTAAAAATGGGAGTCAAGTTGAGATTGGTGTGGGAGGACTAATCATATTGCCAAGAATTGTTTTCACCGCCCATGGCGAATAATCGCCTAAACCCCCGTCGACTTCTAAACCACAAGCTAATGTGGTGTGGGGGCCGCCTCCGATTCCCGAGCTAACAGGTATTTTGTTAGTAACCCAGAGTTAAATACTATTTTTAACTCAAATGATGGATAGATCTGGGGCTAATGTTCATGTGTGCGCTGATAAAAATTATTTTTTATCATATCAGGTATCAGGCACAAGAACTGTAAGCATGGGGAATGGGAGTGTGGCTCGAGTCCTAGGAGAAGGCCAAGTCCAGTTAACCTTGTCATCCGGAAAAGTCTTGTCTCTTGATGGTGTTTGTCATATTCGGATATTAGGAAAAATTTGATTAGTGCGTCTTTATTAGTTAGGAATGGTTATAAAGTTGTTTTTGAATCCAACAAAGTTGTAATTTCCAGACATGGTCAGTTTGTTGGTAAAGGTTTTATGTTGGATGGTTTATTTCGTTTAAGTGTAATGCCTTCTTCTAGTAATGAAAGTTTGGATTCTCCTTTATCTATTGCTAATGTTGAATGTTGTGATACTTGGCATAGTAGGCTTGGTCATGTGAATTCTGGTACAATAAAAAGAATGATGCATTTAGATCTCATTCCCAAGACTTCTATTAATGTGAAAGAAAAATGTGAAATTTGTGTGCAAGCTAAGCAACCTAGAAAACCGCATAAATCGGTAGATAAAGAAACCATGTTACTTGGATTAATTCATAGTGATATTTGTGATAGCAATCATGTCCTAACACTTAGTGGTAATCAATATTTCATTACTTTTATTGACGATTTTTCAAAATATTGCTATGTCTATTTGATTAATGCAAAGAGTAACTTGTTTGATAAGTTTAAAGAATATAAAGCTGAAGTTGAAAATCAGCTTGAAAAGAAAATAAAAATTCTTCGCTCTGATAGGGGTGGTGAATATGCTTCTGATGAAATGGCTGATTTTTGTAAATTGCATGGTATTGTGCATGAAGTGACACCTTCTTATTCTCCCCAATCTAATGGTGTTGCAGAAAGAAAAAATAGGACTTTACTAGATATGGTTAATGCAATGCTTCTTAGTTCGGTTTCTTAGAAAAATTGTTGGGGTGAAGCTTTATATTCTGCTTGTTTGATTCTTAATAGAGTTCCCTATAAAAATTCTGATAAAACTCCTTATGAATTATGGAAGAATAAAAAACCTACTCTTAAATTTTTAAAAGTGTGGGGGTGCCTAGCCAAGGTTAATATTCCTATTGTTAAGAAAAGAAAAATAGGCCCCAAAACTGTTGATTGTGTTTTTGTTGGCTATTCTTCAAATAGTCCTACTTATAGATTTTTGGTGTTTAATTCTGAAGTTCCTGAAATTTCCAATAATATTATTATTGAATCTAGAGATCTTTGTATTTTTGAAAATATTTTTCCTATGAAAGATAAACCTGCAGGCCTCATTCTTTGCATGTTCTTCTAGTTTAGTGATAATAATTCTTCTCCTACTATTTTTAATGAAGAACCTATTGAGCCTAGGAGGAGTAAACAAAGTAGAAAAGCTAAAAATTTTGGTGATGATTTTTATACTTTTTTGCTTGAAGATGACCCTAAAACCTATAATGATGCTATGTTGTCTTTAGATGCTCCCTTTTGGAAAGAAGCAGTTAATGATGAAATGAACTCTCTTTTGATTAATAAAACTTGGGTTTTAATGGACCTACCACCTGGTTGTAAACCAATTGGGTGTAAATGGATTTTTAAGAAAAAATTGAGGATTGATGGTTCTATAGAAAAATACAAAGTCGGGCTAGTTGTTAAGGGTTTTGAGCAAAAACCTGGCATTGACTTTTTGACACTTACTACTTTGTTTCTAAAATCACTACCATTACAATGTTGATTGCAATTGCCTCTGTTTATAAATTGGATATTCATCAAATGGATGTAAAAACCGCTTTCTTAAATGGTGATTTGGAGGAGGAAATTTATATGAATCAGCCGGAAGGCTTTGTTGTGGCCGGTGAGGAAAAGAAAGTATGTAAGCTTGTTAAATCTCTTTATGGATTAAAACAGGCTCCAATGCAGTGGCATGAGAAATTTGATAGTGTTATAATTTCTAATGGTTTTTATATTAATAAAGGTGATAAGTGTGTTTATATCAAAGTTGTGAATGATACTTGTGTAATTTTGTGTTTGTATGTTGATGATATTTTAATTTTTGGTAGCAATATTAATGTTATTAATGATACCAAAAAATTCTTGTCTAATCATTTTGATATGAAAGACCTTGGTCCTGTTGATGTTATTTTAGGGATAAAGATAATTAGAAATGGTGATTCTATTTCTTTGTCACAATCTCATTATATTGAAAAATTATTGAATAAATTTAATTATTCTAGTGTGAATCCGGTATCTACTCCTTATGATCCAAGTTTTAAGTTGAGAAAAAATAAAGGTGCTAGTGTTTCTCAACATAAATATTCTCAAATTATTGGATCATTGTTGCATTTGATGAATCATACTAGACCGGACATTGCGTATGTTGTTGGTAGATTAGCAAGATACACTCATAGTCCTAATACTTCCCATTGGGATGCATTGGAAAGATTGTTTAAATATTTAAAAGGGACTATTGATTATGCTATTAACTTCACAGGTTTTCCGATGTTCTAGAAGGTTACTGATGATGCAGGTGGATCACCGATTCGGAGAAACAAAATCAACTAGTGGATATGTATTTACATTGGCGGTGGAGCAATATCATGGAAGTCGCTAAGCAGATGTAATATCTCTGGCCGACTATGGAGGCCGAGTTAATTGCCTTAGATGCCACATGCACCGAGTTGAATGGCTTAAAAGTTTTTAAATGATATTCTCTTTTGCTAAGCTTTATTCCTCCTATTTCTTTACATTGTGACGATCAAGTGGCAATTGCTAGAGCTAAAAGCAAAAATTATAATGAGAAAAGAAGGCACTTGGTGTGAGACATAAATCAATTAGACATCTAATTTCTCATGGTGTTATTTCTTTGGATTTTGTCAGTCTCGAAAATAACATTGCGGATCCGCTCACAAAGGACCGGCGCGTCGGCAAGTTTTACAATCATCGAGGGAATGGGATTGGAGCCTATTAATTAAGTCACCACAGTGGAAACCCGTCTTCGGAGGTATGGCGATCCCATGAACGAAGTTCAATGGGTACAAACGAAATCGTAAAGGGGTGGCTTGGAAGAGCACAATATATTAATAAATTATTTATTTTTGCGGAAATTTTCCGAGTCCCATTCCTATGGTGTTAAGTGCTCTTTATGTGACGTTTGAGGTTGAGTTTGTCTCTTAATGAATCCAAAGGCATAATTTTGCGGGGTGGTTGGTCACAAGTCACCTGGAGGATTCACCTAAATGAACGTGGTGGTGGGGTCGCCCTTTGTGGGGGTGTAGGCTACTCTCTAATGACGCGTTCATGATACAAGATTCCTCGCGCATGACCGAAAGCGCACCACCGATAGAACCACAATGTTTACTCATTTGTGGTGTGTGATGTGTTGCCATCTAGCCACAAGGACTTAGATCAAGACATTCATGTCTCTCTTGTCTATAGTTGGTAGTGCATTCACACTAAGTGAGGTTCAAACCTGGAAGGTATCTACACCTATTACACGGTATTATATGCTCATCTCAATTCCTAATTTTTTTTTCGAGTTTTAAATCATGTGGGGGATTGTTGGATAATATTTTTCAATAACTGATTTAAAACTAAGACTCTATTCTCTAGCCCTCAAACGGCTCTTTCATACCCACTCCCCATTCTCTTGCTAGTGGTTAAGTGGGTAAGTGTTTTGTTGCCTTGATTTTAATTATAAAAGGACCATTCTCCCTTCTTAAAAAAGGAACAGAAATACGCACCAGTACAACTCATATATTGCCACTCTTATCATCATTGTTCTTCCACATTTTCAAGCTCACTGTTCCTTGTTGAGAGAGAGATTTATATATATTTCTATCTACAAAATTATTCCTCCACAAATTATTATTATCATCAAAAGTGGTCGTCTTATTTTTTCAACATTGATTTGAGCATCGAGTAAACTAGTGGTTCGGGGTTCTCTTCGCTGCACACGATAGAATCAACGGGTTGTCGAATCTTGGGAGAGGGACGTGCTATCAACAAATTCACCGGTGCGGTGGGGGCGTTTCTCTCTAAAAGAGCGCTACGGCGTGCTTCGACCCAGTGCTATCCTAAACTTGACTCTTATTTAATTTTGGCTTGTTATTTATTTATTTAAATATGGACATTGAGTACATGTTTGCAAAATGTTCTCCAAAGTCACTAGTAGATACTTTTCCAATCACCCTTTTATTCTTTGTTTTCCCTTGTCACACTCAGTAGTATCATTACACGGAGCCTACTAGTACTGTTACTTTATAAAGCAACTTTTTGAATGCCACAATTGAAAAGTCGCTGGGCAATAAAAGGGACTATGATGATGATGATAACAAATTTGAATAATTCTGTTGAATAACTAGGCTCACTGTTTTATATCATTGTTCATAGGGTATTTCAATATATCAAATAAATGTATGGTATATAATGAGGGTCACTCCTTGCTTTAGTTCAAGGAATCAATCGACTCGGGCCCAATTTTTTTGTATTATTTATACATAGGATATATAATAAAATAAATATAACATGGCACCAAAAGTAAATCAATTGTAGTGGTTGAATATTTTCCACTCTTGAAATTTTGAAAGATGATCCAGGTTCAAATCTTATTGCCCACATTTTTTTTTTAAAATTATCACACTTATTTTTGTTAGGAAAACGTGTATGGTTTCTGTTTTGAAAATGGCCAAGTGTTTGAGTGTATAAGCTTTAGTCGAGGCCTGAATTGGATTCAGTCTCCGCAAGACGAAAACACCCTGTATACAAGTGCTAACGGTACCGGCGTACGTCCCTAAGATACAACGACTATTTCAGTTTCAAGTTTACAGCACTTGCAAACCCGAAACACAGCAAACAAAGAGTGTTTAGACTTTCAAGCTAAGAAGGAGGCAATGTCAATATGCAGAATGCAATGACCGATTTTATGTTTCTGATAATTTTCATGTTTTTAAAATCATCTGCAGGGTTCGAATATTATAGGCATCATGTGCCCCGTATGGAAAGAACACGTCTTTTGGCTCGAAAAGACAGGTTTACATTGAACAGACGCATTTGTTCATCACTTTGCATCGACGCACAACCTGGCGCACGACCCGTGCGCCTGCCCGTGCGTGGATGCGAACCAAATGGCAAAATGCGGCCTGGCCGCGCAGGCCATACGCCGATCCCATGCTCGGATGCAAACAGACCGACCGACGACAAAGCCGCGAGGCGTAGCGTGCGTCTGCCCATGCTCGGGTGCGAACATTTCCCAGGTTGAAATCCGTTAATTAATTATAAAAATTAATTAAACATTTATTTTAAAGGTTTTTGGTCCAAAAAGAATAAAGGCCTTGAAGCCCAAGCCCACCTGCTTGCACGGACCTACGACCTCGACCCACGACCGGGGCCTTTGGTTGGGCCGAGCCGTGGCAGACGGCGGGCGGCATGCGCTGTGCGCGCGCGCGTGTCCTTTGAACCAAACCCACAAGCATGTAGGTCCTCACCCCTTTAAAAACTTGGGTGCCCCCAAGGGCCCAAATCCATAAGTCCAACTTGGGATAAATATAGTGTGCAAACTTTGCCTCTTTATCCTATGTTGGATGGAACATTTCTCCCTCCCCACATTTTCTATTTTCCATACTATTTACTTGTATTAAATGACTAACTTCTAGCATTAATTTCTCATTCACCCGGAATTGGTTTTGAGAAATTCCAAATGTTATTCTCATCTTCTCTCTTAGTAGAATTTTTACAAATAATTTAATTTCATTTTTACAAATGGAAACCACTTAATTATTTGGTCAGAATCGGGTCAACACCCATTTTACCAAACACAATTCCAACAATCCCCCACATGAATGAAATTAATGCATGCGTGTATGCAGATTCGCTTGAAAGTCTCGGCGAATCGTTATTGCATCAGGATATGTAGTTTGTGGCTTTGAACCTTCATTAGTAAAATACTATCGGATTTACTAGCTACTTAGTGACGCGATATCTTGAACTACTCAGTCATTTGTGTAAACCGAGACAACAGTACTTACACAATAACAACTCTAACACTGTTGTTCTCACGTTGTGTCCATTTAGGCCATGGACCATATCTTAGATTCATAAGTGTTTCTTTGAAGCGACCATTACTTCTCACTTATATAGGTGATCTCCTATTGAAGAGTATCCTGCCATATTCCACCTTTCGGTATAGGAATCATTAAAAGTCTTAAACTTAACCTCACCACATTCAGCAGGTTTTCATTCACTTGGATGTTTCGAGAATGAGCTAACACATTTCCAAGTGTTCAGGAACATTCATAACTTAGTTGTCCCATTGAACCAAGGTCTAGGGATATCCAATTCACAAGGTTGGATTACCGCTATGAACATTCTTTAAGTTGTGGATTTTAAACCCATTCCCCTTAACAGTTTATACAGTTGATCTCGATTTATGCCTTTCGTAAGTGGATCCGCAAGGTTTTCCTTTGACTTTACGTAGTCAACCGAAATAACCCCTTTCGAAATTAACTGTCTAATGGTATTGTGTCTTCGACGAAAATGTCTAGACTTACCTCTTTCCTTTACAAATTTTCTTGATTTAATGATCGTACCATCATTTATATCATAAATGCTGAATTTATTTTCTTGGATGCTTCTACTTTAGCCAAAGCACCCCCACACTTCAAGGCATCATCCTTTACGTGGTTTGCTAAAAAGTAAGCTCCCTTATAATTTCTGATATCCTTGTTCAACACAAGATTATCCAGAATTTCTATGGCTCTCGGCCACTTCACTTTTAATTTTGTTAGAACATTGTCCCAACAATCCAGTTAAAACCTCGTTCTACCAGATTTCAGATCTTAGTTCCAACCTTTACAAGATGTGTAACTTTCGCTGCTAACACTTTGGATTTTACTCGACGGTGTGTCTACCTCTAGTGTTATAACACTTTGGGCAACACTTCATGCGATTGTGGTTTTGGTCCTACAACACTTTTGGCAACAACTTCTGTTACATTTAAAAATGCAACAGAAACTCCACTGGTGTTCCATAAAGTTTGGTTACACATCTACATTTGTCGATTTCCATTTGGAATCTCGGTTGTCTTCTTCAATCCGAAGTCGAACTATCAAATCCTCAAGCCCCATTTCATTCCGCTTGTACTTGAGGTAGTTCTTAAAATCTTTCCACGATGGCGGCAATTTTTCGATAATCGCAGCCACTTGGAATGACTCACTCAGAACCATCCCTTCAGACACTAAGTCGTGAAGTATGATCTGAATTTCTTGCACTTGGCTAATCACCGTCTTGGTGTCAACCATCTTATAATCTAGAAATTTCCCGACAACAAATTTCTTTGTGTTGGCATCTCTTGTTTTATACTTTTTCTCCAAAGAGTCGCACAACTCTTTGGACGTTTTGAACGAACTATAGACGTTGTATAAGGTATCGTCTAGTTCATTCAAAACATAATTCTGACACAAGAAATCGCTGTTATGCCAAGCATCCACAGAGATTCTCCGTTGGTTGTCGGATTCTTCATCGCCAACGGTAGGGGGGTTCCTCCTTCAGAAAACGAGACAACCCCAAAGTCGTTAGGTAGAACAGCATCTTCTGTTGCCATCTCTTGAAGTCGACCCCACTTCGCCGGTTTCTCGCCTTGAGCATGAACAACAACCAATGGTGTAAATGAAACTAAATCCATCAATCCGAATAGAAATGTTAAATTTTCGTCTTGCGATTGTTAGGAAAAAATGTGTGGTTTGTGTTTTGGAAATGGCTAAGTGTTTGAGTGTATAGGCTTTAGTCGAGGCCTGAATTAGATTCAGTCTTCGCAAGATAAAAACGCCCGTATACAAGTGCTAACGGTTCGGGCGTACGTCCTTAAGATACAATGACTATTTCAGTTTCAAGTTTACAGCACTTACAAACCCGAAAACACAGCGAACAAAGAGTGTTTAGACTTTCAAGCTAATAAGAAGGGAATGTCAATATGCAGAATGCAATGACCGATTTTATGTTTCTGATAATTTTGTGTTTTTAAAATCATCTGCAGGGTTTGAATATTATAGGCATCAAGTGCCCCGTGTGGAAAGGATACGTCTTTTGGCTCGAAAAAATAGGTTTACACAGAATAGACGCAATTGTTCATTACTTCGCATCGACGCACGACCTGGCGCACGATCCATGTGCATGTCCGTGCGTGGATGCAAACCAAAATGACAAAGGTATGGCCTGACGCACAGGCCATGCGCCAACCCGTGCTCAGATGTGAACAGGACCGACTGACGCACAGGCCGTGCGTCCGCCCGTGCTCGGGTGCAAACACTTCCCAAGTTGAAATCCGTTAATTAATTAAATATTTATTTTAAAGGTTTTGGGTCCAAAAAGAATAAGGGCCTTGAAGCCCCCTCGACCCCAGATCGGGACTCGGGCCAGGGCCGAGTTGAGCCGAGCAGGCCGGCGGCGCGCGCGTGTGCTTTTAACCAAACCCAAAGCATGTAGGTCCTCACCCCTTTAAAAACTTGGGTGCCCCCAAGGGCCCAAACCCATAAGTTCAACTTGGGATAAATATAGTGTGCAAACTTTGCCTCTTTATCTTATGTGGGATGGAGTATTTCTCCTTCCCCATATTTTCCATTTTCCATACCATTTACTTGTATTAAGTGGCTAACTTCTAGCATTAATTTCTCATTCACCCGGCATTGGTTTTGAAAAATTCCAAATGCTATTCTCATCTACTCTCTTAGTAGAATTTTTACAAATAATTTAATTCTATTTTTCACAAATGGAAACCACTTAATTATTTGGTCAAAATCGGGTCAACACCCATTTTACCAAACACAATTCCAATAATTTTTTGTAAGGCCCTAAATTTAAAATAACTCAAATTAATAAGGCAATAAATTAAAAAATCATTATACGACTACCAGAGTCACAACTCGCAGAATATTATTGAACAACTTGATTATAGTTATACTGTCTTGATTAAGAATTTTGCCGCCAAACTATAAGACGAGTTGTGTTTAAATTATTATATTAATTTTTAAACATGGAGGTCATATTATTTTAACTATAATAGAATTTTGTTATATATTGTACTTTATACTTTTTTTAATGTTGCCTTCAAGTTTGTATAGAAAATATTTCAAAAAAAAGAAAGTTTGTATAGAATAATAGGGGCCAATTTTAAAATTCGACCTAGGCAAAAAAATTAATAGGATCGACCATATATATAATAGTGACATCATTTTATGCATGTGTGATGCGACTAGATGAATCGAAACACCACTGGAATATGAGAAGTTGATAAAGAAACTATTTGATATATATCATCCAATTTTGATAAAATATTAATTTTGTACTTTAATTTTGGGGAAAATGATTTTTTGCATTTTGTATTACAGCCCTTTTGTGAGTTTAGTAGCCATGTGATTTCCTTGGAATCTCAGTACCTTATCCTAAACTTGGCGGAATTGTATAATTTATAAATGCAACTACAGTTATGTATGCAAAACAGCGCAAAAAACGTCAAATCATCTAAAGTTATAAAAATTATTGTACTTTTCCACCAAAACTTTCATAATTTTACCTTGTCACGCAAATTTTGCACAGTTTCAAGTTGTCACCCCACATCGAGAAAAAATCAATATGTATGTATTTTTTTTATTCACAATATATATGCGTATTTAGCGTGTACTAGATAATATAAAAAATATGTTGTGACTAAATAGATTATTTTATTTAAATAAATTATAAATTAAAATAAAAATATATTATAAAGTTATACGTCACTTTCAAGTTTAAAATTGAATATATACAAAATCGAATTTATAATGTATTATAATGCATTTTGAAAAACATTTCTTTTAGATTTCTTTAATTCTTAATGAAATATTGAACATGTTATAATGCATTTTTATTCAACTCAAAATTTACGTATAAGTATTTAATTTGTTCTCTTTTATGATTTATTTTATTTTTTTCCAAAATAAATAAGGTAAACTTAATTAATACAATTCAACCAAAATTTTGAAATTGTCAACTAACCAAAAAATGAGCCGATGGATACTTATCCACCTTCAAATCCAGCAAACTACAGAAACCCATGTCAACCACCGCATTCTTCTGTGGTACTTCAAAATCCTTCATTACATCAACAAGAGCATTCGACATCAACCTGGTGCCTAACTTACGAAACACATCTTTTGCTTTCGTTTTGACGCTATTTGATTTTTTAACTGCAGTCGGACGCTCACTTCCCTCTCCAACCTCCACCTGCAAAGGTTGTTGTCTTTTTCTATTGTTCTTAGCCATTTACCCACAAGAACCTAAAAAAAAAAAAACTTGTCACAAAAATACTAAACCAAAATGATCATACTGCATATATTATACCGGATGATATAATACATTGTTCGTAATGTAATACTACGTCAAATTAAAACATTCTATCATAGCAACAAAACAAAACTAAACATGCATTTAGAACAATACACCTACAATGAAATGGTTAACCCTATTTGCAACAAAATCACAATAAAAACACAAAAAGGAAAAACAATCTCACACGAAATTTGCTATTATAAACAACACTTAGGAGGGTGTCCCGTCCCCAACATAGAATTTGAAGGATTTTTTAATCAATGGAATTTCATATATTTTTAGAGAATTCTATGGATTCCATCAGATTTTAAGGAATTTTATTTTATGAAATTATGTAGATTTTAATAGATTTTAGTAGAATTTGTTGGATTATATAAAAAATATCATTAATGAATTTTTATGAATTTAGTAACATAGCTTCATGATCATTAAAAAAAAAGATATGTAAATATTTAAATAAATTCAATAACAAAAAAAATATTTTCATAAACTTTACAAAGATAAAACGGATAATTACAAAAATACCCTTAGATTTGGGCTAATTATGAAAAAAAAAGATATTTCAAAATTAAAAAAAAAAAAAAAAAACTCAAGTTTGATTATGTTTTAAATTTTATGGTGTAACTATAAATATTTATATATAAGGGTGGTTTTACAATATTTCTTGATTATGAAGGAGGAAATGTAAGACGAAATCAAATATCAAGGGATTTTATGTAATTTTCAAAAATATATAGGTTTTTATAATTATCCCAAACCTCAAGTTTTTTTTTTGTAACTATCCCAAAATATAATTTTAAATTGTCCAAATATGAAATAGTTTTACAAATAACTATTATTAAAACAATTATCTCAACCAACAACAATAACAATGATGATAAATTTTTTTTACTGGAAATATCAAAATAATGCTTCTATTAAGATGAATTAATGAAAATTAATCAACTAATGATTTCCGATAAAGTATTATTCTAAAATTAACTTTTTCTAATTTTTCTACTAATTTGTCTATAAAATTAAAAATACTAGCAATCGAAAGAAGTCGAAATAAACTATACAATGATTATTCACAAAATTGGGTAGAACTTACGTTGAATGTTGAGATTACTAGACAATACGCGATGAGCGGTACCCGAGAGAAAAATATGTTATTTTTTCTTTTTTACCATAGACAATATTTATTATTATTATTATACATTATTATATTATTATTATACATTATTATATTATTATTATTATACATTATTATATTATTATTATTATTATATTATTATTATTATTATTATTATTATTATTATTATTGGTAGAAAAATGGAATTTGAATTCCGAGAGGAGAAGGTGAGAATTTGTCCTTCACAAATATAGCTTAGAATTCCACCAAATTCCACCCAAATATATTTGTAAAAGAAATCCATGGAATTCATTGAATATTTGAGGATGATGGATTTTCGTGGAATCCATTAAAATCCAAGTTGAGGACATCAAGATTTAATGGATTCCATAGAAATCCAAATTGAAGACACCTAGAAAGCTATGGAATTTTAAATTCCATGATTGGGGACGCCCCCGTTAGTTCACCAAAACACTTTCCATAATGTAAGTATACATAAAAAATATTCTATTATAGCAACAAAATAAAACTAAGTATGCATTTAGAACAATACACCCTACAATTGAAATGGCTAACCCTAATTGCAACCAACTCACAATAAAAACACAAAAAAGAAACAAAATCTCACACAAAATACGCTCTTATAAACAAAAATAATTCACCAAAATATTTTTCGTAATGTAAGTTTACATCACAAAAATTCTATCAGAGAAACAAAATACAACTAAGTATGCATCTATAATAATACACTTATAACAATAACAAAGGTCATCTTCTTCCATCTAAGCCCCCAAGAAATAAGCAATTGTAATGGCGAAACCCTAATTGCAACTAACTCACTGTAAAAAAAAAAAAGCAACAAAATCCCACATGAAATTCGCGATTTCAAACAAAATATTTAAACCAAAATACTAAACTAAAATGCGTACGAACCACCGTAAAAGAAAAAATTGAAAATAAAAACGAAAACCTACTTAAACAACAAACAACACATACGAAAAATCGTCTTAAAATTTAAATGCTAAATCACAATTCTTATACCGGAATATTCACCACTGAAAGTAGAAGAAGATGAAGACTTCAATCTTCAAAATAATACATTGTAAAATTGTGCGAAGTTCTGGACTGAGAGAGATTAGAACTCGAGAGGAATCGACCACTGTGAAAATTTTGAAAAATCACAGCCCCAAAAACGCGGGGATGTGAAAGAGAATGCGAAAACCGCTAATAGATGTGAATTAGACAATTACATTCTTACCCTTAAATAAGCGGAAAAAATGGAAAATAAAAAAAAACTGAATCAATCACAACCATTTAAATTTGATAAAATGGGGACGGGGAATCCCCATTTTATCTAAACGGAATGGGACAGGGATATATCATTTTTGTCTCATCCCTAGTTCTAGAGAAGTGGGGAATCACCATCCTCGTCTCATCCTCGAATAAATTGGGGATTCCTCGTCCCATACTGCTTAGGTACCAATGGTAATGGTTTCTGGCAGGAATTTTGCCATCCCTAGAAAAAGAAAAGGGTGCAAATAATGAGGTTTTTTAACAGTTTATTATAGGTGGGGGAAATTATTACACAAATATAGTGAAAATGGGGGCATTTAAAAATATAAAGGTGATCGTTGATGGAATTAACGACTAAAGCTTAGTCGTAATTCACATCAACGTCTGAATTCCATTTTTTTTGTTTAAAAAATTATAACCCAGTCTTTACTTCAAGTAACAAATGGAAATTTTTATTTTATTTTTAAAAATTGCAATCCAGTCGTTACTTGGGGAAATTAAAAAAAAAATGAATCTGTCAGCGGGTTGTCAAATCCCGTTGACTTAGCTGACATCAACAGCCTTTTGCCAGTCGTGACTGGCAATCGCGACTGGATGTATTTTTTTTTTAAAAAAATTCAACGGGCATATTTTGGCTATAAATTGGCAGCCCTCCTTCAAGAATTGCTATCCCTTCTATTGAGAAACTCTCGGCAGTACATACAAACACACACAACAACTGCTCTCCCTCAACTCACACATACACCAGCACACACAAACACACACATTCGAATTTTTGTGGGCTTCGGGATGCCGGCAGTAGTCGGGATTAAGCCATATGAATGTAAATTAATATATCTATAAAAAGTGTTTAAATTAATATTAATGTAAATTCATTTTTTTTTTTTTGCAGTGGACTTGGGAACCAATGACCTAAACTCGCCTGATATATCTATTCTTGGTGAAAGATGTCTCGAGATAATTGGATGAGCCACTGCCCACTTATTATATATGCCACAGTGGAGATACACCATCCTAATCGAGTAACCCGTCAGTTTGGTATACGACAGGGTATATCAAAGGCTATATCACACACATGAGATGTTACACGGCGTAACTCGTAGGGGGAGAACTGGAGTGACATGGTCGAATTACCATGATGGTTGGGTAACTTATTGGCAGAACATAGTTACTTCAAAAATCCAGGGCTACCAGATTAATGGTGGTAGTAGTACAGAAGACGGATACATGGAGTGGTATCATCGCATTACACGACTACGCATTACTCTATCACATCTTGATATGGAGACGGGATACCAGCCATCATATATTACAGCTCACAACGCTATTGTAAGATTATTTATATATATAATGTTTGCATCTAATTATAACATTCAAAATTACTTATACAAAACTATATTTACTTTCAGAGTAACTGGATGAGACGATTAAGGCTTGGTGCAGCACATGCGACAAATGACGATACAGAGTCATGGCCACGTCTACGGAGATTTGTTATGGATATCGGTGATGAAATGGAGAAACATATTGCTCGTCTCAAAACATTGCATCACCTACTGGGCAGGAGGCCCCTGCTGAAGATACCACGATGACCACTCAGTACATGCCTACCACATTTGTACCCCCTGATATACACATGGCTGGTCCTTCGAGATCCACACCTCAGATGCATCCCGGTAAGAATATTAATACTAATTCACATACATTTATAGATATATGTTTCATGTGTCATGATATTTTGATTTTATTTTCAGATATGGCTGGTCCATCTCATGGGTATGGTGAAGGTTATTTATTACGTTCTCCGGTATTCACAGACAGACTCATATTTTTTTACGCCTCCAGTTAGTGGACCATCATGGACATCATATACATCACTTCTACAGTCTGATATTGGCATGCCATTCCAACATTTCTCAGGTTTTGATCAATCCGGATTTAGGCGCCCTGAATTTCATACATCGTCTGTTGCATTTCGTCCGGTTAGCAGTGCCAGCACCACACTTGATGATGATGATACACAACTGTTCAGGCGAATGAGCATGTAGATGCAACTAGACGTAGAAGTACACATCAGATACATAATCCTAGATGTGGCACTAGGGGACATAGGCATTAGGATTTTTATTGTGTCAAGACAAATATTGTATCAAGACAAATATTGTATCATCCTATTATTATGCATTCTCTCCGTATTTAGATTTCACTGTTATATTAATGTGAATTGCCAAGATAGAAAATATTGATCTGTTTTCAATTCACGATTATTATTAACGGATAAAAAATCTACTTGTAATATTAACACCACGATTATTAAAATCTAAATATAATAACGGTTGGAATATTTTTTTAAAAAAATTATTCACCCATCGTTATTGCTGGTAACGACTGGGATGAGCTTTTTTAAAAAAAAAAAAATTGGTTTGGTTGTTGATAGCAGTAACGACTAAGCTTTAGTCGTTGATGCTATCAACGACCATCTCTATAATATTAAAGCCCCCCATTTCCACCATATTTATGTAATAAAATCCCTCAACTACAATATTCAATTGAAAAACCCCAAATAATGCCCCTTACAAAATATGCAATTTTTATTTGGTTAAAATAATTATTAATAATAGTTTTAAAAATAAAAATGAATCCTAATTTCCAAACATGTTTTCCATTTCAAGAGTACGAAAACGTGTCCTAAAGTAACCTCGGAGCATTTGGTACCCCACTCACATAACTGTTCGCACTCTCACTCCACAACACACACACACACAGCCGGCGGAGGAAGAATCCTATTTCTCTTTGACTGTCGCCGATGCATTTCCATTTCTGCGATTTATCGATTGCAAAGATGTCGTCCTTTTGTTCTCCAGGCGGCGGCTTTACAGCCGCGAAGCTTCACAGCTCAGTGCATCAGCCTGCAAGCAGAAACGCCGTTCTGGAATTGAACATTTGCGCGAAGTTTTCGCCTCTGAATCAGCCGTCGGTTGGAATCGGCTGCGGAAAGCCGCTCCGGATACGGTGCGCGGAGCCGGAGGCCGTGACGGAAACGAATCGTTTGTCGGGAAAATTTGAGGAACCGAAAGCCGACGATACTGGCGGCGGCGGAGATGGCGGGAATGGGGGCTTTCCTCTTGGCGGTGGTGGAGGTGGCGGTGGGGATGGAGATGAGGGTGATGGTGATGAAGACGAGTTCGGGCCAATAATGAAGTACGACGAGGTTTTGATTGAGGCAGAAAGCCGAGGCGCGGTTCTGCCAGCTGACATGCTTGAGGCGGCGAAATCCACGGGGCTTCGCAGACTGATTCTTACTCGGTACTTAGATTTTCAGGTGAGAATGCATTATTCTGAACTCCCAAAATTGTTCTTGGCTTCAGTTTTAGCATAAGATAATTGTACCTAATTGTTTGGAGATATGTTATATTTGATTGTCATTGGTTATTGTCTTCTTTTGATTGATATTGCAGGGATCAGCTTGGCCTTTAGGATTTTTGATGAGATATTGCTCGATGCTTCGGAACAGAATGCTTGCTGATCCCTCTTTTTTGTTTAAAGTTGGAATCGAGGTGAGCTTTGAGTTTTTCTACATGCGAGGTCACGAAGTTTGTAGCAGTATATTAATGTGGTTTTCAGTGAATGAGTACTTAGTATATGATGTAAATTTGTTGACATCGTTGGTGACATTACCACAATTCTGGTGTATATTTGAGCTTCCTAGAATTGTAAGGAGTGATTACTTTTCTAATCACTTTATGGCATCATTTGACCTGGATGAACATTAATCATTCTTGGTTTTTTTCTTTCTAATTGAATTCTCGTGAAGTTTGACAATATTTGAGTGTTGCAGGTAGTAATTGATTCCTGTTGTGCTACATTCGCTGAAGTTAAGAAAAGAGGAAAGGATTTTTGGGCCGAGTTTGAATTGTATGCAGCAGATCTGTTAGTGGGTGTTGTTGTTGACATTGCTTTGGTCGGTATGTTGGCCCCTTATGCTCGTATAGGCAAACAATCCGTATCTAGTGGATTTATGGGACGCCTACAAACGCTTCCGAGCAGGTGACTTTGATGCATGTTAGGTTCCTATATTTTGTACTTGTTCCGATCTCTTCGGACCATGAGTACTTTGTCTTTCTGCCATATGCATTCTAATTGCCTCCGCACTTTATATGACATTACAGGAATTTTTTTCCTTTATTTTGCATGGCTGCCTGGCAAAATTATAGATAGTGCAATGATCTTAAGTTGACTGAAGAATTGGACAATATTTAAGTGTCACATTGTATTTGTTCACTTTTTCATTAAACAGGGTAAAGGTGGAATGATATTTACTCAAGAGTAGGACTTAGGCAAGGGATTTCCATTTACTTCTGTCTCTGGCAAGATTTATAATACTGAGAACAGTGCCCTTTTTGCACATTATTAGAGAAAAAATGATGGTTTGATATAGGTATTTTAGAAATGAGCAGGTGTCTTTTCTCTCATAAATGAATGACATATTTTCTAACCTGGTTCTTATTCACCTTTACGGTCATGCATAACAGAGCACTGTCGAGGAAAATAAAAGGAAGTAAAAAAAACTTACTGTTTCTTATGTGATTTATATTTGCTTTTGCTGAACAAAAATGTGAGAAGAAATCAATGAAGAAATTCTGAGAACTGTGCTTCATTTGATTATTCCATCTTCTGTTTATTCCAATGAGCAGGTCTGGATTGTATCATATGCTTACTTAAGACTTTCGGCAGCTGACTTCTTTCTGTATATAGTTGCGGTTTTATCATGGTTTTGTTTGTCTTGGAAAAATTAATGGATATAAAATCCGAAGATGAAAGGCAATGTAATTGTTCGGCATGATAAATGTGTTTAATACTTATCCAAACTAACGACATTAAAAAAATTCTGTAAGAAACTTTGCTGAAATCTTTAAACTTGCTGTGGCTACCATCTGACTGAAATGTTTGCACCATCCAAGCTTCATTAGAAGTAGACTAGCAGTTCATTTGTCAGAAGGGATTGCATTACTGACCTTCACAATTTCCTGAATCTGAAAAACATTGTCTGGCATACTGAACTGTAGAACTACTCCATCTTTCTTGATATCACATCCAAATTTTGGAATTATTTCAAATGTAAATGTAAATATATTGTCTATACAGTGTGTTCGAAGCTGAGAGACCAGGAATTAGATTTTCAACGCAGCAGCGGATTGCAACATACTTTTACAAGGTAGCCCATGTAAATGACCTTCATTGTGTTCTTTATTAGCAAGCATTTAGACAAAAACAAGAAATAAGTCTTTATTTGCTCTCCTCTGGCCTCTAATCATGGTTGAAGCTCAGCTAGACTATGCTGGTGTTATTTAAATGAACAGTTTACAGCTGATGTACTCTTTGAATGTAGGGTGTATTATATGGCTCAGTCGGTTTTGGGTGTGGTCTTATTGGCCAAGGCATCGCAAACATGATCATGACTGCTAAAAGGTTCGCTTTTAGATACCTTTAATTCAGATGACCACAATGGGTCCAGAAAATGTTTAATCTCTCAGTCCATTATTTTTCTCTTATTTAATGAACTCACTCCATGTTTATATATTATATCATTGTGGAAAAATATATTGTCTTAACTTCAGGATCTTTAAGTCGAAGTATGCTCAATCGCCTACTTAATTTCATAGGCATTGTGTCAATTCAGCTACCTAAATCCATTTGATCTGCTTGGGAGCTTGGAGAGATGGAAACCATTATTGTTGGTCCCTTATTTCTTATTTAGAATTAATTAAATTAAATGTGACATTTAAGATGTTTAATCATGTAAACCTTTCTACTGCCAGCAATCAAAACAGATTTTTCAATGGGCTTTTATGGTCATTTGTAATAAACTTGGTTATCTAGTTAATATTAGCTTCTTTTGTGAAGGTCGCATATTAACTGATATCTTTATGCATGACAGGAGCATCAAGAAGTCAGACGAAGACATACCTGTGCCACCCTTAGTGAAAAGTGCTGCCCTCTGGGGTATGTTAATCGGTTCCTTTTATTTCTTTAACCAAGATTAGAAAAAGTAATTAGATCAATCCTCTTTTTAATTATGTATGTTAGTTATTATAGATTCAGCTTCAATTCAATTATCATTCAGCTGAACTGCGTGCTTTTCTTGGAAGTTTATTCCGCCATGGCACTGACTTCAGAAAACCTTTATGAAAATATATTGTATCTGTTTTTTTTTTTCCCGTTTCAGTGGGAGTGAATATCAACAAGAAATCATACACACACAAGTGTCTAAATTGCCATCATGCCATGTTACATAATTATTGAGGCCTCCACAATTGCAGCATTAATTGTTATTTCAGAACATATGGGAATGCAGAATTTACTTGATATATATAAACACTGATATGGACTCGTCAAGATTTTCAAATGTTAAGCAGCAGCTACCAAGATTTGTTTGTGATATACATGTACACTAATAAATTCAACCATCCACATATTCAGTTTAACGAGCTTCAGTATTCTCTCAGCATTAATAAATTTTTCCTGGGTTAATGTTTAGGAGGAGCACACACCGTCACAACTCATTTGCACCTGCAAATTCCACTGTTGATATCTGTTTTCAGTTTATGTGGTTTGTTGTCTATTTGCTTCTAACTCTATAAATACGATAGCCAATTACAGATATTTCCCTTATTGTCTTAAGTCCTTTGAGCATTTGGCTTCATTTAATTTTCTGTGTAAGTTGGTGCGTTAAACTAAGGCTCTAATAAAGTGTCTTATATCTAACACTGGACGATAGTTGCCACAAGATCTTTGTTGTAAACGCATTTCAATATTCATATAGTTGCAGCTATTTACATTAGGTTGGCGGTTGGTATAGTAATTTATATTTAAATGAGCATCCTTCACTTGAAGCAGGCACAGGAGTTATTATTGTTTAGTTGCTTCATTAAAGCTTGAACTGTGTCTTTACGTTTTCAGGTGTTTTTCTCGCGGTGTCATCAAACACCCGTTATCAAATTATAAATGGGTTGGAACGTCTTGTTGAAGCCTCGCCTGTGGCTAAGCAAATGCCACCCGTTGCCATGGCTTTCACGGTGGGTGTACGTTTTGCCAACAACATTTACGGTGGAATGCAGTTTGTAGATTGGGCTAGATTGAGCGGGGTTCAATAGTGGTGCTTGTCACAGCAATTTATATCTTTTGCAATTATGTTCTTTATGAATGGAAGAAAATGTTATGCATGAGTGCAGCTATGCCGAAAAAAAAGTGGGACCATAATGAAAATATAAAGTGGATTAGCTTTTTTTGAACACCTAGAGGAATAAGGTAGAATTAGGTGATGTAACTTAAAGCAAGGTACTTTGATTCAAATTCTATGCAGCTGATGCTTTGTATGTTTATTATGTAAGAGACCTCTGAGGTTTAGCTTATTACAAAAAAAAAAAAAAAAAAAGAAAAAAGAGCTCAATTATCTTTCAAAATTACAAATACCCATTGATATTTGTTTTCTGTTTTACAAATTACACCCATTGAGGGGGTAATTTGTATAATAAATACAAATCTCAATGAGGTATTTGTAATATATGTTTTTCTTTTGTAGTTTTAAAAGATGGCTGAATTTTTTTGTAATTAAGCTAAATGTCATGACAGATTTTGTAATTGTCCCTTATTATGAATATTTATGCTCTTTCTTTGGGGCTTTTTGACAATCCACTGTACTTTTGAAAATAAATTGACAAAATATGGTAGTTTTGGTTGGTGTTGTAATTTGAAGCGTAGGCACAAAAACCTATGGTGCCACATCCGGGTGGATATCTCACTCGTGTGCTTCTCCTCCGGTCATGATCCTAATAATTATCATCATCCGATCTAACGCAGATGGTGAAGTCGGCTCTCCATCTCTGTGGCCCCAGTCGTGTCCACTTAGAAATGGAACATGTGACGTTTGAATTCCGGATGCATGAAGTCGGATGGATATTGTTGTATAGGTGGGTACGAGATGCCTATACTCGTGTCGAGGAATGATGTAAAAGAAGTGAATCAAGAGTGATAAAACCGTTATAACCACAAGAGGTTGAGGCACATATATGCCTCGTGTAGGTGGTCCATACCCTAGGATATATGATACGTCAATGTGGACTTTACTCGTTGAATATCTTTGGAGGGGACAAAAAAATGTATGATACGTCGATGTGGATGGACCTACCAAATATGTGGGGGATCCCGAGTGGTATAGGTCCTCCCCTGCGTCGTCCTCCTCGGCTCGGTAGCTCTAGTTTGCTCCTGTTTTGGCTCTTCCGTGGATGGATCAAGTGGTGCTCTGCGCAGCAATCCAAGAAGACGTCACATGTTGGCCATCCCATCACGAAACTCGTGATTGCCTCGCCAGAAAAAAGTCGCCGCTCCTTCGCCAGAAAATTTATGTTTGTTGCTTCACCAGAAAAAGCTGTTGCTCGTTGGCCAGAAAAATGTTATCGCTCCTTTGCTGGGAAATTAATCCACTGCCTCGCCGAAAAACTAATGTCGGAAAATTAGTAGCTATCCGAAAATATACGACTGCCTCATCGGAAAAATTTGCCGAGCTTCCGCGCCGGGAAAATGCATCAACTGCCTCGCTGGAAAATTTGCTGGGAATTACTGTCAAATTTTGCTATTCAATGGACCTTCAACAACTGATTTTAAAGAGGAGAAGAACACACCATTGGGGTTCAATAAATGAGAAATTATTGAGGGTGGTTGGGTCAAAACACAACTATGTCTTGCGCCTGATTTTCCAGCAGCTTTTCAGGTGCAGGCGCAGACACAGTCTGCGCTTCATTTGATTTTAAAAAAAATTACAGTAAGCGCATACACATGATGCGCTTCATGTGTCAGTAGGAGAGAGAAAGACAGTAGGCGCAAAAGGCTATTGAGCCTTTTATAAAGGCACAAACCTATAATGCGTCTACACTTAATTAAACAATGTGATCAAATTTTACCACATTTTGTCAAGTGATTTTCAAAACCACCATACTTTGTCAAAAAGCGCCTATCTTTACCAAATATGTGTTTACTCTAACTGGTTTCTCCAGTTGAGAAATATGCATTTTTGTGTACGGGGATTACTGATTTAGGGTTTTGCCCAAAAACTGAAGGTGCTTTTTTTGTTGGTTATACCATCGGATGGTCGGAGAAAATCATGTTATTATTTTCCCTTGAAAGCGAATTTGTGTCCCACATGAAGACTAAGAGAATGCATCTGCTGCATTTCATTTGGAATCATTGTAATTATTGTAAGGTTTTAAGGGATAACAGCACAATATACAAGCATATACAAATAAGGTTTTCAAAAGACAGCTTTCCCTGACTATAGGAAAAAAGAACAATTGCTACTAAGAGAGCAAACAGAAGTGGTGTATGAGTATCTACTGATGAGTACAGTTATAAACACGAGGAACAAAACTGTTTTACCATTTCTATGCCTCACAAAGCTATACATCTAGTTAACTAAAACGACATGGATATCACTATACACAAACACTTAACATTGTGCTCACTTCTGGTTTTCCAACAACTTATTTACTTGTAGAAGCTTCATGCACTACATAAAGTATGGCATTACTTACCTACTACACTTTTCCCCCAGCTCTGTTAATTCTTGATCTGTAACTATGTTTTCTTTGCCTACTCCGGAACCTGCATCGATACTTCATTTTGGCAATACAGTTGTGCTCAGCACACTGCAAGAGAAGGAAAGAGAACATCAAATTATGCTTAATAAATAGGGTTAAAATACAAAAACTACCCCTGAAGTTTAGCCTAATTACAAAAAAGAATCAATTATCTTTCACAATTGCAAATACCCTCTTAAGGTACTACAAGCACCCCATTGAAGGACGCATTTGCTTAACAAATACCCCATTCAATAAGTGCAATTTGTATGGAAACAAGGGGTATTTGTGATTTTGAAAGATAGATGGTTTTTTTTATTAGACTGAATCTGAAAGGTATTTTTTTTTTTATTAATTCACAGTTTTCCCAAGGATTCAGGATAACAATTTTTACCAAGTCCAACTTTTCGCACGCATGGCTCCACAAACACGACTTCTCTAATCAGAATACACAATATTTTTCCGACGACGAGCAAGACGAGCGGGTCCGACCCCTTTAGCAACAAAGGGTGGAGAACTAAGGTCACTGTGTGGAGAACTAAGGTCACGAGTGGGTCCGACCCCTTTAGAACTAAGGTGACTGTGTGACTTGGTCACATTTTTCATCCCTTCTTTAATTTTACTGAATTCTTGTTCTAGTTCTCCAACTCTAGACCTCATTCTTGCCATGTCCACTTTTAGTACCTGGTTGTCACGGACAACCGTTACCCACCCATCTCGCTGAACTATTTGAGTAGCCATTTCAGTGGGGGCTGTAGATGAAGCTGCAGGGGCACTTTCGCGATGCAGAACGTTGAGCCAGCCAGCTATAGCCGTTCTCAACTGCATCTGCTCGAAGAACAAGACTTGTAATATGACTCTAAGAGGCAACCTTTCGTTTTGAGATGCATGGGCACAAGCGTCAATCGAGAGTTTCTGAAAATCAATAATGCGGCATAGCTGCACCTTTTCTTTCTCCGAGAGCCAGGGATGTGTCTGCACTATCTCATGGAAGAATTCAATAAAAACCACAAATAAATAAATAAATAAAACGGTAAATTAACATTTTTTAGGGAAGGGGACAATGACGTTAACCAAAAGCAAAAGCCATAACTGGTCAAACATAAAATGCATATGAATCCTTGGCAGGCCAAAACAAATGCATGCACCGACTTTTACAAGGGAGTGGACGGAAAATTATTGAACTAAAAATTGTAACTAAAACAGTCAAAATCAAAGAAAATTGTTGAAATAAGATCCTTGAAAAAAATGTGGGATTTCCTTAACTTTTTTTAAAAACAATCTATAAGCCCCTCCCTAAGTGATCTTATAAGGCCTCTCTAGAAAAAAATTACCAAACAAACTTTAAGAGCTTATAAGCTCTGTCAAACACCCTCTAACGCATTAGATTGTCATGGGGATCTCATACCAACTTTAAAAGTGTAAAATCAAGTCACTCAACTCCCAACATGACTAGTAGCTATAAACTCAACGGAAACCAGAGTAGTCACTTAGAGAAGCAATATCCTCCTTTTCAGCCACATTTTTTCTATAAAAAGATAAAGAAACGTCTCCTTTGATTCCTAACTGAAAAACGAAAATACGAACAGGAGATCTTAAGCATAAAGAAAACAAGAGCCAAAGAGAACCAGCAAATGAGGTATTTGCAAACCTTAAAGTAAATATCCAACGCTCGGTATAGCCCATCATGCAAAGATCGGGAAGATTCTGGCAAGACCTCTGCCAATGACCGTACTTTTCCAGGTTTCAAGTTTACATCAGAAGCAACTTCTGCTATATAATTATCTACCAATCTTCCGACTCTCTTCAGTCGTCCGGACGATGGAGATGTTTCAAGGACAAATGATGATGGAGATATAGAAGTTAAACTTGGTTCAGAACGTACAAAATGATGAACCATCCTTTCAACACAATCAGTGTTGTACAAAGTATCAGAATCTGAATAACTAGGAATTAGTAAACTGTCTATTGTTACCAATTCTAGCTGTGTACCTATTCTTTTTTCCAAAGCATCCTGGCAAGTATGGTTAACTCCCAAGATTAAAGCCACACGTAAAAGTCCCAGTAGAAAACGGCAGAAAGATTTACCCTTCTTCTCGGGCAGTAATTTCACAACAGCTCTCAAGAGTACACTCCGATCAATGGTAACAGGTCTCAAGCTAAAACTACCAACTTTTCTAGATATACCACTTTGTCCTCCATGCCATCGATCCAACCCAGGAAGGTATTTCTTACAATAGTACATTATAGCACTTACTAAATTTTCAGGCCTTATCCCTTTTTCTTCCATTGTTCGAATAAGTCTCTCAAATAACTCTACACAGAGACACGAAATGTCCTCAAACCACCAGTCAGATTTGGTACTATAGATCCTCACACCTGTGTTTATCCCATTCCACAGAATGCTACCTCCAGGACTCTGCATAGTACCATACATCATCATCGGCCATCCGAATAAACTGGGATCAGTACACACCATCACTGACAAAGCGTTCAGACATCTACTTATAATTTGAAGTTTGTCGGCTCTTGGAATAACAGGTTCACAACTTTGGAGAGCCAAAATGCAATCCTTCCAGTGGCGTAGAATGTGCCTATGGAAGAAACTTTCTGCCTTGGGCAATAAATTATCATCATCATAGTAATCGGTCATATCAAGATAGTCTGCTGCACAATACAGCATTACTATGTTCCTTGGTGTAAACTCTACCCGGCCACCATAACAGAATTCAACTATCATGAAAAATGTATCGGCGCCACCTGGAAATTCTTCGAGTACTTCGAATGTATGATCACTGGTACTTTGAGATTCTTCAACAATGTTAGCTATTTTTCCACATCTCGAAATAAGAGGAAACTGGAAAATAAACACTTTCATCAAATCAAAAAGTGAAGAATACCAAAATGACAACTGTTAAAGCGTATTGTGGGGTTAAAGAGAATTGATCAATGACCAAAAAGGAAGGTACTTGTGCAGACACAAAAGGATTAAGGGTCTGCATCTCGTTTAACATCCACGTGGGGCAAAAAAAGAAGAAGAACCCTAACAGCTTAAAACCATCAGTGACCTCACACCTAAAGGCATCTCCAACCCAACTTCAAATCCTACACCATTACAACAAATATGCAAAAAAACCTCTCCAGCCCAACTCTAAACCTTACACCAAATTTAGTGTAATAGAATATCCCCTATTTGTCCTCCAATTCTCTTCTACTTCAAATTAAAATTCCAATTGTATCCTCATTTTTATATAATTAAGTTATATAACATGGTTTTAATAATTAAATAACATTTTCTATAAATAAAAATAATTAATAAATAATTACAATTTAAACTAAAAGAGATACTAATATTAATTGTAATATTTATTTTTGTAATATGATTTTATTAATGTATAATTAATTAAATGTAATTTTTTAGTTAATCATAGTAATAGAATAAAATATAAGTAAATGGAATAATTGTATAAATAAATAAATTTGTTTACTATAAAATGAAAAAGAAAGAATAAAATATTCATTTGGTGTAAGATTTAGTGTAACGGGTTGGAAATGGTTTTAACAAAATTACACCAAAACACCACCATGACATTTGAATCCTTATCAGAAAAACCTTAAATAAGAGTTTCCTTACAAATCTATGGAAAGCAATGCTTATCATATGCCACAATGAAAACCATCGTAAGAGCCTTAAAAAACTATTCTAAATTTGTCTTGCATCAACCAAATTATAAACAGGGAATCTGTATTTTATTCCAAGATTACTCATCACTCCTTTGATGTCTGAATTTGCAATTAGGGGAAAAAACAACTAAACCAGGTCCATGTCGCATTTGACTTTCTAAGGTCACATTAAGTCATTTTTTGGCAAGAATATGCATTTTATCCCTTTGAGGCATAAAGGTTCCAGGAACAGGCTCTTTTCCATCACATTCCATTCTCAGCCAACTAATGAGGCATATTACTCAAAAAAACAAATAGCACAAATCCACAGAAAGAGCAGAAAGAACCACATAAATAGAAAACTTATCTTATTCAAATTTGATTAAAGATGTAATATACATATACCTTGTGAAGATGGAAGTTCGTGTCATCCACCACCAGAGTAATATCGCTTGGCAGACTTGCATCGGAGAACCTGCCATGAGTTAAATAATTTATAATTCATATTGTGAAAATCCCACTGTCAATAGATAACAAATCTCAATTTAAACTTGTTTGTCTACAACTCCATTGTCACATTGTACTTCGTATCCCGATAGAGACAAGCCCTGGTGGTCACCACATCTTAAAATAAAAATGTATTACCCTAAATTTCCCAAATTCCTCATAGGGAACAAGACAACCTAGCCAAGTAAAACTTTTCTCAATCTCTTATGAGAGACCAACAAAGCCCAAACAATGAGCTCATCCAATATGTAAGCTCATCATGGCCTCACAAAGATAGCACATGAACTATGAAGTGACCAAGAAATAAAACTAATTAAGCTCCTCTGTCATATTAGCAACACATAAATTGATAGAAACTTTCCTTTGCCAAAAATTTTGATGTTAAAAATTACATAAACTTAGAAAACTGTGAAACCTGAATTTTCGAGATTCTTAATATATAAGAGCAGTATCTATTTCTGTGTCTAGAGAGAGGGGTTGGTTTTCATGGCTATCAAGAACTGTAAAGTAAAAAGAATTTGTACACACCGAGAGGGAGGAAGGTGGGTTGATACCAGTCATTTCCTTCACGATGGAATCCAGAAATTTTCCCAGCAGGAGCCATCACAAGCTATAGATTCCTCTTTCTTTGCAGAAACTTTTCTTTTTCAGTTTCAGTCCTTCCTCTTTAATTAAATGCACAATCCAATTCAAATTTCCACCCTTTCTCTTTCCCTCTCCAAACCAAAGAGACCCTAATGTTATTTGTTAATTCTTCCAACAGCTCAGCACTTCATCAGTTTAACCATAAATATAAAAAGGGCAGCCCACCAACAACCATATCAACCACAGAAATCCAGTTCAGAGAGAAACTAAAAAGAGATACAATAACCAGCAACATAAACCGATTCAGTTTTACTGAGTCAATCTTTGGTTATATTTCTATAGGAAATATAGAACAGTAATTATGAATTCATGACTCATAAAAATTCCTTACAACCCTTGAGTCTATTTTACAACACAACTATTTCTACAACCCTTGAGCTATAATACGTTCCTTAACTAAAACATTATAAACAGTACAAAAAAGTACACAAACCTTTAAAAAAACTCGGAAAACAAAAGGAGAAGGTCACTATCCACAAGGGTATGATATCTTTTATTGAACTCTTAACTATAAAACCAACAAATTTATCGATGCTTATGTGTTTCTGCATACGCCGGCACGCCAAAGAGAAGAGAGTCTAGCAGGATGAGAAAAGAGAGGCATTAATTAGACGGAAGAGAAAAAAGAAAAAGAAAAAAGAGGTAACCAAGGTAGAGAGAAAATATGTTGTAACGTGATTGAGAGTTAAGTGTTGCTTTTCGTCGAACAGGTGGTGCGCGAAATCCCAGTAGGTTCATAGGAATGTGAAGTGTTCGGTGTAGTGCTTGTATGTACATGCATGATGTACGTGGTGTGCGTTGGAATTTGAAAAGTTTGAAGCTGACTATAAACTGTTTATTGCTCGGAGAGTTAAATATATCACTGCATATCCGCGCCGCCTGATCTATAACTACAATTTTGTGGGCGCAATTTTAAAATAGGGACTATTTAATATTTTTAAAATATATGACTATTTTTTGGAAATATTTATATATAAATATTTATTTAAAAGGATAATTACAAAAACTAGCCTTGATAGAGTTAGTCTAATTAAAAAAAAAACAAAAACTTAAAGGTGTGTTTATTTAGTGATTGGGGGAAGTTTTTTGTGGTGATTAAGGGAATGAGAGTTTGGTGTGATGCATTAGGAAATGTGTGTATTATTAAAAAATTGTAATATTTGGCTAGTGATTATGGGAAGAAAATGGGAAGATTGGCTTATGGGTGAAGCCAACCAAATATACCCGTTAGTTATCTTTCAAAACTATATATATCTTGACATTTATTTCTATTTCACAGTTGCACGCTCAAGGGTCAGGATGATGTATTTTTAGGTTGATGTATTTTTAGGTAAATAGAAACCTTATTGTGGTGTTTGTAAATAGTAACACCTTAATGAGTATTTGTAATTTTAAAAGATGATTGGAGTTTTTTGTAATTAGGCTAAACTTCGAGACCAGTTTGCAACTACCCCTTTATTTAAATTGATAACTTGAAGCTAAAAAATTAAAAGTATATTGAACTAACTAGATTATGCTCCAGTAACCCGAGCACACTATGTGGCAATGGAAAAAGAAAGAAAGTCGAAACAAAACTGCAGCAAGTGAGCAAACAACAGACCAAGCAAATGGCACTTTCATACTACAATGGGATTAATCATAAAATTAAGTATCATTCAAAATGTTTTTGTCAAATGATTCCTTCAATTTCGAATCATTTCATGCAAACAAAAGCTTACAAAGCTCAAGTTAATGGAACAAAGCAGTTGGACCATATGTTTCTTGCCATTCGCCTCTCAACATTGCAAAATAACACCTTTCATCACAAGAAAATAATTCAAAGAAGGCGAATCAACGGACCAAACCTAATAAGAACCAAGAAACTATTACGACAATGGAACACATTAATTTTAGGGATAATTACAAAAACACCCTAAGGTTTGGGTTAATTACAAAAACACAGTTCTTTGAAAATTACAAAAACCCTTGAGGTTTGATTCCATATTATATTTTCTATTCCATATTATATTTTCTAACATTTCAAAACATCCCCTGGCATTTACAAAAATATTACAATTACCCCACTTAAAGTTAAGACAAAATAAAACCTAAAGGGGTTTGTAATTTACCCAAACCTTAGGGGTGTTTTTGTAATTATCCCTTAATTTTATCTCGATTTTCAACTTTTATATCTTTACAGAAAAACCCCACATCCCAACTGGCTTTTGCAACCATATTAACAACTATAGCTGTAAAACTTAGATACAGCTCAAGCTCCTGAACATTATGCAGCTACTCAATTAAATCATTTCACCTCACTGATCAGACACGGTTCAACATCAGACCGAAAAGCTTGACACAAAAAAATTCCCAAGAAAATAAAGAAAAGAAAAGCATAAATTAATAACAAATTATTAAAAAAAATCGACTAAAAAAGTTCAAACAAAATGATACAACATGATCTCTTGTAGGTAAACTAACAACAGGTAGCTAACAACTAAACCAATGAGCAATACTATCTTTTGCTCGTATGATAACCGAGATATAGTTTAAGCCAAATGCTTAGCATTAAAGTACAGAAAAATACAATGAAATTTCTAGTTAGGCGACATCTCGAAGATATTAGACACATAGGATCATTACAAACATGAGCCTTAAACTACTGGCACTTGAGAGGGACAAAAGAATGATGTGTATAAGAAAGGACGATATCAATATATGGAGATATCCTTGAAAATGAATAGAAAGGCCTGCCAATAGCAAAACAACGAAGAGAACCAACATCATTCATTTTTTCCTTAACTTGCCGTAGGGTTTGAAATAGCCTTCTTGATAGCTTCAGCATACGTCCTGTGTTGGTAAGTGAGAGTGGATTCGAGCAAGTCCCAAAGCGATGTCTTTGGATTCCATCCTGAAAAATGAGAAATTAAAAAATGTGTCAGAGAAAATTAATATAGTACCAACAAAAAGAAAAACAAGTTTGCAACAAGAATGATTTCTTTACCAAGTTGTTTGTTAATTATGGTCATGTCTGGAATTCTCTTGTCACTGTCATCATAGCCTTCGCCATAGAATTCTTTCGAGCTTATATCAATGGTAGGTGAATCTAGTGAAGGTTCTCCACTAACCTTTGTGTAAACCTGAAAAACATGCAAGTTAAAAGAGGAAATTTTCAAGAAACTACTAGCCAAATAGAGAATTGAAAAAACGATAGCAAAAAGAAACTACTAAATGGAGGGCAACAGTTTAAAGACGATTACAAATACTCTAAATCACCTGAGTCATCATTTCAGCAAGCTGTCTGACTGTAACTTCATTATTGGGGTTGCCCACGTTAAATATATGACCATTAGCCCTGGCTGGATTTTCCTGAGTCCAATCATACCACTCAGCAACAATTCAACAGATTAATATCAAAAAGAAATATCAGAGAACCAAATGCTGCACATACAATCATCAAAAGAACAGCTTCGATGGCATCCTTAATATAAATGAAAGTTCTTTGAGATTCGCCACCATCAACAAGCTTCAGGGGTTCACGCCTTAAGAGATTCTGTACAGATTTAGCAAATTAAAAAATAAGACAAGCTAAAAAATAATGGTACATCGCCATTCAAATCAGTGGGTAAAATGGTCTTACGTTGCTAAAGCAGGCCAGAACTCTTGGAACACCCTCACTTGGACCATCAATTCCGGGTATGAAGTCCATCCTGGGACCAATCCAGTTGAAGGGCCTCACAATTGTAAATTCAAGGCCATTTTCAGCACCCTCAGCTGTAAAACAGAGCAGTTATGACAACTTGTACTGCGAGTTTAGACACTGAAAATGAATGTTTGTGAAGCATAAATACAAGATCGCCAACTCACCATAAATCAATCTCTCAATTAATTGCTTGGCACATGCATATGACCACCTCTGCTTCTCAATTGGGCCAAAAATGCAAGGGGAGGCATCCTCCTTAAGAACATAATATTCTGGATCCTGATGCAAGATGATGAATATGATTCAGAATACTTTCAGAAAACATAATCACCAAACCAAAGAGAAACAGTAAATCAAAGACACCTTGGCGATCTCTCAAGAAGTAGAAGTACAAGCAAATGCATGCAATTAATAAATTGTAAAGAGTGGCATGTACCAAATGAAATGGAAATGGTAGAAGTATTATCAATAGATAACCGAAGGAAAAATGTATTTACAATTAGCATTCAGTATATACTATTACTACAAACTACTATAGAAAGTTTCTGATGTCTAACTCTTCATGAAAACAGACACAAGTCATGGCATATAAGATTCATACAATACGAGGTTCATTTTGCCATCCCCATAAAAAGGGAGACATGGAAAGGATTAGGCAAAACCCTGGAGTAAATAGTCAGTTTTGAGGAAGGGTAAAACTCTAGATGATGTAGATCTACTCCAACCTTTCAAAGTCAAGTATTTTATGAGCAAGTGTGAAAGGCAATTCACCAAGAGGAAACCATGGTAACTGTATCAGAAAAGGACAAAGGATCACTGGAGGGACCCACATGGAAAACATTCACCCGATCACAATGTCTTTCTCTACAATCCATCAAATAAATCAGATGACAAATTCAACACAAAACACGTGAAAAAGCTCGCATCATATCAATAAAGGTACAACCGTCCACTTGAGAAACCTAATCTAGAAAGTGAAGGGAAATAAAAGAGAAGACTCACCTGCCGCAATGGGCTATCTTTGGGCAAAAAGCTACCAATCGTTTTGCCATAAATTTCACAAGTGGAGAAATGTATGAGGCGCTTGCCATTTTCTGAACAGTATTTAACCTAAATCCAGAAGAGTAAAAAAACAACTTCAGCGTTCACCAACAGCAAATTACTAACTACATCAAACGGTTAAGGCAACACACTTACCACAGGGAGAGCATCGATGAAATTGCTGTAAATTGTGTCAAGAGGACGTGTGTTATAATCTGCTGGAGTGCATATAGCAGCAAGATTTATAGTCTAAGTCACAAGAAAAATCCAAGATTCAGTCCAAGTCAAAAGTTTTGATAAATAATGCATTCAACGTAGTATCAAAATCACCAAGTTACTATCATAGCAAGAAAAAAATTCCACTGACGAACAGTTAGGAGATTAATACAGAATCACAAACGATGAAGCGGGTACAGAAAAATGAGCAAAGAAATATAAAAGAAATTGACGAAGAAACCTCCTAACAGCAAAATAGCTACCTTACCCGAGGCACACATCAAATACCAATTCAGATTCAAAAGAGATTCAAAATTTCCAATCAAGATCTAAATAAACTCCAAGTTAAAAAATAGATACAGAAGAAATAAATGTGAAAATTCATAATTCAATTATGATTTCCCAAAAACCTGCAGAACTCCAAAAAAATGAAAGTTGGAAATACCAAAGCAACATCAATGCCAAAAAAAGGGAAAACTCGAGGAAAGAAGCAAAGAAAACGACTCAAAAGAACCACAAAATCCAGATCCGGAAGCCAATGACGACAATCCAAAACCAATTTCCACAGAAACTAACCAGAATGCAGAAACCAAGCAAATAAGTGCAAAGAAAATTACAAGATCCGCCATGCGGATGAGGCCTTCGAGGCGAGAGTCGTTCTTGATATTAAGGCGGTGGAACTGGATGCGATCCGCCCACTGCAACGATGAAGGCTCAAGAAGGTGCTTGATCTTGTCATTGTAAACATCCACGGCAAACACCTTGTGCGGCGTCTCCGCCATCAGCTTCTCGCAGAGATGCGAACCGATGAAACCTCCGGCGCCAATCATGCATATCGTCATCGGCTTTATCGGATTTCCGTCCAGATCTACTCTTCCACTCGCCATTTTATGATGCTAACAATAACAACTTCTACTCAGATTTTCCTGTACCTTCTTCCCTTTGAAGAGATGGAGAGAATTTGTGAATATTTTGTGTGAGAATTTTGAGGGGATTTTAGGAATGGGAAATTGAGAGGTGAAGTGTGGATGTATTTAAAGCTGGAAAAAGGAGGGAGGAGAGGTTCCCAGAATCTGTGGCCCTACTCATTTCATTGTTAAAGCCATGTTATCTCTACTCGCCTACGCACAGGTTTATGCAATACTCGCGAACCTTTGGTGCCACGTGGCAACTGGAAATTGGACGAAAAATAGAATTTTTATTTTATTTTTTTATCATCATTTTATTTGTAACTTTGAGGGAAAATTTTAAAACAATTGAAAAACTCGGTTCGAACCTGATCAATACTCGTTGCACTTTGGGGGAATTAGATAGTAGTCTAGTAGTTAATATAGATGACAATAGGTCTGAGTAAGACCCGGAACCGAACCAGACCCCACTCATTTGGGGTGGATATGTGACAAATAAATGGGTATGGGGTGGTAGCAGTATTAGTTTTAACAAATGAGTATGGGTCGGTAGCGATATAGTAGGACTCTACCTATATAGTTAGTTTTTTTGTTAGTTTATATATAGAGTGTGCATATTGTTGTTCCGAGCTCTTAATTTATATATGTTCTTGGTGTTTTATTACATATTTCGTATGATATCTACAAAATTATATAAATATCACATTTGACATCATTTTTTAGTGCAATATTTGAGTAAAAATCATACAAAATTGGTCAAATATATGAAGTTGACAGGTCTAATAGGTCTAACAGGTTTTACCCGCTATAAACTGTATGGGTCGGGGCGGGTCTGTGTTTAAGATGAGACGGGTCGTGATGGATATGTATATACGTTTCCTTAACAAACCGGGTCTCGGGTCCAGGCGAACTAGACCCATTGACGTCTCTAGTGGTTAAAGAATCTTAAACTTAAGCCAGAGGTCTGGGTTTGATTCTCATTGTCTCTCCCCGCCCAAGATTTGTACTCATACAAATAAAATACTTGTTGCACTTTGGTGCCACATGGATGAATGGAAATCAGACAGAAAAATTGATTATTTTTTTTTTCAACTGTTTTGATCGTCCTCTTATTCAAACTTTTCTTTAATGAGGTGAGTTGAGTGGAGCAGAGAGGATAAATCTAAAATAAACTGAAAAGCACATATTTGAACCTAAATTAAACACTCTTGTAAATGTGAGCAATACCACTTTAAACTAAAAGGCTCATTGTTTCTCTTATTGGAGAGCTTGAAACTGTGTGTAGAAAACAAATTAAGGATTAAAAAGTTATGGGTCTTGTATGAGATTATGGGAGTGTATGCTTGTGAAAAAAATTCACTTCTTTCACTTTTTGGACAAAATTTTGCATGAATATGTAATTGCTTATGAAATTTTTTCAAAAATATACTATTCAATTTTCTCATTTTTCAAATCATCAATCACATCTATTTATAATTTTAACAAAAAAAAAATCACATCAACTATCATTATTATACAATCATATCACAAAAACATTATTCACTCTCTCTTATTTTTCAAATTACCAATCACATCTTAATACTGTTATACTAAAAAAACTATCACATCGACTATCATCATCACATTTTCATCTTATATCCGATCACACTCTCAAAATTCATTCTCATTTTTTAAAAATAATTTTTTCACACTATTCTCTCTAAAACTAAAAAATAGCGCAACGAAAGGTCAAGCAATCACTCCCATAAGTTTCCATGATCTATTTTCTAATGTTGAAAAATAAAATTTGAGAATATTTATTGGTTTTCATGTGAAAAATGAAATTATATTTGGAAGAATGAATGAAAATGAGTTTTATGTAGGTTTGAAAATAAAATTATATTTGGTTGAGTATTTTTGAAGTAGTATTTTATGCTATAATAATTAAAAAGTTAATAATGATCGAGTCTTTGCACATTCAATATTTTAATTTGAATATGTAATACTAAATTTATAAGATTGTAGGTGGTGGGTCTAGTTAGATATATATATATATATATATAAGTTAGAAATAGTAATATTTTAATTAGATAAAGTTGACAGTAGTTGGTGCCACATGTATAATTGGATAAAAATATGATCATACCAATTGATAATTGATGTAAAGTAGTGATGTATAGGGTTGAAAATTAAAATTGTAGGTTTGAAATGTTATTTTATGTGAAAAATGGGAAGTGAAAATGATGATTTTCATTGGAAAAAGTATCAAATATTATTTCATTTACATATATATATATATTGAAAACTTATAAACAGTTGAAAAATGAAAATAGGATCTTGGAAACATAAACAAACAATGCCTAGATATTTTAAGTAAATACTTTTAAAGGATTGCATTTAAGAGGATTTTAGTTATTAAGCATTTAAAATCTTGCATTTTAAATTCATTGATTCAAATGCATTCCAAAGTTATCTTAAATATGGACTTGATTAAAAAAACAAGTGACATTTATTTTCATTTTTAAAGAGTATCTTTTCATTCAAAATAATAAGTTGTAAATAATTTGAACACTTAGTTTTGTTAAAAAAATTAAGTAACATATTGACGTACTTTGAAATGAAATGATCAAATTAACCTCATTCGAAAAAACTAAAATCGATGTACTAAAAAAATTTAATATCAATGTGATTTTTTTATATTGGCGTTGTCTTCGCACTGTTCTCCAAATTTTTTTCTGTTTCGCTCTCTCTAGTTTTCTTAATAGTTTATAAGATCCAAAAACCATTTGAGAGCTTATGTTGCTTTTACACTGACATTTCAATTGAAATATGACGATAAATGATTTAAGCGCGCGCCATTATGAGGAATAATAATGTGCTCAAGCTTTTAAATGATATATTTGGTTGAACTTATAATTTTTCCAAGATATTTTCTATGATTAAAAATTATAAACTCTCTAAAAATATTTGATATATATCGAAAGAAACCATAATGCTAAATCATAAGCTCTTAAAATAATGCAAGCAGTAAATCAACTTACTTTCAAAATACAATCTTATTTTTGCCCCAGGGGCTAGTTCAATTGGTACTTGGTAGGCGACCTGCTATGGGACACCAAGATCCCGAATTTGAAACCTACAGGTTGTAATTACACCTAAAGTCTCTCGGGACGGTATTGGGCGCACATGATTACCCCAGTTTGGTAGTTGTAGGTGGGCCCAAAGGACCATGCCACAGTAAATTATCAGTTATAAGAAAAAAAATACAATCTTATTCTTAACAAGTTAATTTGTGTAACTACATGAATTGATGTTTTTATTTATAAAATTATCATTGCCAACATCTTAAAACTTATTATCGTAGTTAATCCAAACATTTCGACAAGTTTTTGTAAAATAAGATTTCATATATTTTTTTTTTTGGAAGGCAAGATCTATAAATTCTAAATACATATTATAAAAAAATATAACAACTTTTAATAAACTAACAAATACCCTCAAAAAAAAAAAAAAAACTATTGACATGTTTGATTTACATACAAGGATTTATTTATTTTTTAGTATATGAACTATAGACACTTTGATAAGTTGGTACTTTACATTTGTGATTGACTAATTCAGTACCCAAACTTCTTAAATTTAATAAATTAGTACCTATTTTAATTTGAAAAAATGAAAAATCTCCCACAAAATTCAGGTACTAAAAAATCAATAACCGTTTAAATTTGTGTATAAGTATATAATAATTTGTTTAGACAAGGTGGACTAGCTCACTGAATTTAGTCCAAGTGGTGCATGTGAGTGGGAGATTAAACCAATGAGCTGTCCATCTTTCATTCTCACGTGGCTCTTATTTTTTCATGCAATTTGCAGACGTCATACTATTATTTTACTCCTCCGTTATATAAACTATTAATAACTCCCTTTCCAGATCCCCAAATTTCCATTTATCCAATAAAATAATTGATATCTTTCTCATTTGGGTGAAGATAACACGAAAGGTACCTCAATTTTTATTGTTGGGATAATTACAAAGAGCCCCTTAATGTTTAGGCTAATTACAAAAAAAAGTAAGGAATTTTTTAAAATCACAAAACCCTTGAAGTTTGATTGTCTTAAATTTAAGGGGGCAACTGTAATATTTTGATAAATATAAGGAGATCTTTTGAAATATTTATTGCATATGAAGGGGAAATGTAAGACGGATCAAACCTAAAGTTTTTTTTTTTTTTAATTAGCCGAACCTTAAGGGAACTTTTGTAACTATCCCTTTTTGTCTTCTTGAGAATTTATAGGCTTTAGAGGAACCGCGAGGGTTGTTCGTGTTCGTTCGTTTATTTTAAAAGACTATTTGTGTTTATTTATTTAATAATTGAACATATTCACGAACGGTTCATGGACATGTTCATTAATTTTTCATGAAAAACTATATGAACATGTGTATAAAAAAGTTAAATACACCTTGTTCATGAACATCTTAACTCAAAATAAATGAACATTATGATGATTGCAAATGTAAATAGGTTGTAATATTAAACTAAATTAGACTTTATTTTTCATAATAAAATAATGAATATTAAGCAGTAAATGTTAATTAATAATTAAAAATAAATAATAAACAAACATCAAGCGGATAATAAATGAACATGTTCGTGAGCAGTTCATGAACATAAACGAACAATCATTAAGTTTAATAACGAACGCTAATCGAGCTCGCGTTTACAAGCCGCATTTGTCACTCTATTCATTTACATCCCTAAGAATTTAACAACTTTTAAGAGGGTGATGGCAATAATAAGATAATTCACCGTAAAATGGTATCAAAATTAACTGTTAATATATTGTATTTTGTTAGCTTACATTTGAAATTTGTTGGTGTTAAACAAATTAAATGTAAATTAATGTACGAATTTGATAAATTTCTTTCTACTTTCTTTTTTTAAAAAATGTTTAATGAGAGTGACGTGATACTATTTACATAGATACATTTAGTAATTTTGTAATATAAAATAATACATTAATTATAAAAAAACTATTATAAAATAGATTAGTATTGGTGTGTGTGTGTGTATATATTTTTAATTCAGGGTACGTGCCTAGACCTTGTATTGTTATATTTTCAGAATTCATTTTCGGTTTAGGCGGTTTCTAGTGTTGAAAAACGAGTTATGAAACTTCATTGATTTTTTGTTTGAAAATTAGAATTATGTTTGGATGAGTAAATGAAATTAAATTATATGTAAGTTTGGAAATGAGAATATGTTTGGTTAAATAGTTTTGAAATTATTTTTATGTATATAGTAATTTAAAAAAGTTGATAATGGTGGGTTCACTTCCAAAATTTTAAATTGAATAGGTAATATTATATTTATAAGATTATAAGCGGTGAGTCTCATTAGATATATATATAGAGAGAGAGATTGGTTCAAATGAGACCAATCCCTTTAGGTTAGTCCATAAGAACACTTATGGACTCTTGATTTAAAATTTTGGATGGTGTAGATCATTTTAGTTACTTTAGGCATATAAGGGTATAATTGTACTTTTATATTTAATTAGTTATGTTAATTGGATGGTTATTAGCTATTTTTAATGAAACGTAATCCTACTTTCAGTTACTAGATTTTTAGGGAGGAAAAATCATCAACTTCAAGCATTTTTTTCAAAATTGATACTTCTTTCCGTCATATTTGTGAGCAAGTCGTTTTATTGTATACTTAGTTCGGTGGACTTGTATACTTAGTCTTGTTTTATTGTATATTTAGTTCGGTGGATTTGTATATTTGGTTCGGTGGAATTGTATTCTTAGTTATATAAGTAGTTTAGTAAGTACTTTAATAAATTTGTATACTTAGTTATGTGGATTTGTATACTTAGTTCAATGGAATTGTATACTTAGTTATATAAGTAATTCAGTGTAATTGTATACTTAGTTAATTATTTCTTTATACTTAGTATTATTTTAATGTGTAGTTAGTTCAATGTAATTGTATACTTAGTTAAATGTTTTCGTATACTTAGTAAAGTTTTAATGTACAGGTAGTTTAGTGTAATTGTATACTTAGTTAATTATTTATGTATACTTAGTAATGTTTTAATGTATAGTTAGTTTAGTGTAATTGTATACATTTCATTAATTGTTGCACGATTTTGTTGCCATATTTGAATAATTTGTAGGTTCAAATGGGAAGGGAGAGAAAGGAAAGGTGAATCGCTTGATTATGGGGACGTGATCAATACAAAATCACGCCCCTAATTTTTAGGAAGCGGTTACTTATATTTAATTTCCTGGAATCTATTTTATCCCATCGCTTTATATTTACTTATGAAATGTTGTATATATTGTAATATATCTTGGCCATTGATTTACTATTTAGATGGTGCGATTTAGTCTTATGGACTAACCAGGAGGGTGGTCTCACAGGATCCCTCCTATATATATATATATATATATATATATAATTTAAAAATAGAGTTGGTAATGGTGGGTTCTAAATGTATGGGTTGAAAATTGAAATTATAGGTGTGAAATGTTATTTTATGTGTAAAATGAAAAATGAAAATAATAATTTTCATTAAAAAATATATAAATAAACATAATTTTATTTTTATTAATAGTTGGAAAGTGGAAATTGTACAATACCTAAAACTTTTTGGGGCGAAGTGAGATAAATAAACATTATTTGACTACTTTGCTCTTTGAAATTAGGTGTGCAACGTGTGAAATAGCATAATCTTCTACATCATGATGACATCGTATAATTTCCAAATAATTTGAAAAATAAATCAATTGTAAAAATAATTTATACGATAAAATATAAATACACATATTCTGTTATAATTTGTTGCCCCAAATTATTAAATAATTCGATAACCTGAACAAGCGATGTTGTAATCGATGTTACAACACCATTTTTGACACAGGTAATTCTCGCACGGAAAATAAAAACACAATGATATTAACGTGGTTGATTAAATAATCCTACCCCACGAGGCCACGAGATAAAAATAATTCCACTAATAATAAATGTTACATACTACAATAAATGGACTTAAACAATTTAAAGACTCACTCTTTGAATTGTCGCCGTTCTTAAACTCCCTTTATGTTCGCCGAAATTATTCTTCCGATAATCCGCTTCAATGAACTCCCTTCACCGTTGGACGCCTCCAAATCGCGGATCGTCTTCCTCCCGAAGACTCACCTTCTTCCTCCCGAAGAATGTATTGCGTAGGAAAGATGTGAAACTGTTGATGTTGAATCCCACAAAACTCTTCAGCGTATATACGTAGTATCTCGATCACAAAGTACGTTGAAGCTCGAGAATATTTCACAAGTATTATTTGTTGCTGCACTATTCTCTCAATCTCTTCTTTAAAGGCGTAAAAAACAGTCTGAAGCTTTTAGCATATAAATAACCATCTGCAAACATACAACTCCTAGACCATGTATAACACTTGTTTTGTAGACACTAGAATAGGACTCTTAACTACAAAGAAGAACGTGCAGCACACAACTAATTAAACTCTCCTAATTAAACTAGGAGACATGTTTAACTATAAGATCAATATCAATATTCCTTTTTATAAAATATATCCTTGTAATTTGCTTCTTCTCTGCCAAGCTTCCAACTTTAACAATAACTCTTCCATGATATAGGAGTCCACCTAAGCAAGTAACCTACACACCATAAAACACTTAATTCCAACAATTAATTTATTTGACAAAAATTGCCAATCACATACGTCCAAAAAATATTGGACTTAACATATTCAAATGACAATATAATTTAATCTCATTCAAACATAAACATCCAAATAGTTATTAACACACGAAAATATAAAATCTAATTAGATACACATATCTCTCAATTATTTGAAGCCAACTGCTCAATCTCCAGCTAGTGACAACTAATGAGAGTGACAATTTAAATAATTATTTTTTAAAAAAAATTAGACGCTATATAAATTTTAAAACTTAGTATTGCTATATCTTTTAAAGTTATTCAATTAATACGGATTTTTTTGTTAAAAAAACAAAATTAATAACGAGAAAATAACTAAAATTTGCCTTATTATAAAATATCTATTCTTTTTTTTTATACCTTGAGATTTGATAATTTTTATTTCGTAATTATTATAGATAGAGCCGTGAATCATGTCTGGCCACCGACACAGCAAGAAGTCCTACCAAAAAGGCCAAAATAGTAAAAAATCGGTAAATATATTATTGAAAAAGACGCAAGCTCCATGAGTGCACGCGATATTAAACGCGTTTGTTTTATGTTGCCACCTTCCCCTTTTGGGCGTTACTTGTGTTGAGGGTTGTTTTGTGAAAACTAGCAAAAACTTATTAGTCAAAAATGTAACTAGTGAAATAAATATTAACTTTAATTTTTTTAAATACGTTTTACTATCACAAAAGAGATAATCAATCAAATCAAATTAACTAATACCTATGTAGCTGTACAAAGTTTCATCTACATTTTTTCCTTCAACAAAATTGTGGAAATTTTCTCCATGTTATGTTTAACTAATTCTAAGTGATAGGGCTAAATTTGCCATATTAAATAGGATCAATATAATTTGGGAGTTGTGCGGTCCAAATTTAATAATTAACCTAAGCTCATGTGTTAGCTAGGGTTTTAGCTTGGCGATAAACAAGCAACCCCAATTGTCAACCTATAAATAATTTCACAAAAAGATGCCTCATGTTAGAATTACAATACACACATTTGATATCTTTTCTATTTTATATGTATTCTCTCTCTAGAGCGATCCCGACTTGAGCGTTGGAGAGGGTGCGCGGAAAAACCCTCCGCCCCCCTTCTCACTTTGTTGTTTTGCGGTATCAAAGCGGAGCGAACATTGGAGATCGGGTTTTCTCGGTGGGGTAATTTCTTGCCCCAACAGTGAGATTCAATGAAAACATAGAATGGGTGATTCAAATAAATCATCCTTCGTATCCTTCGTTAATAAGCACTAAGAATATTAAACTAACAAACAAAAAGAACAAAGAAGGAAATTATAAAATAAATTACATAGTAAAGGAAATTTAGAAAGAACAATTTCTGAATTGGGTTTATAAAATAGTTTACATATGAATATAAAAAAATGAGTAATTGCCATACATGCCCAATTTTTCGGTAAAAATACCACCAAATACGTTCCTCTCACTTTTGTATCTATTTTTTTTTTTTTTTACTTCTCATGTATATATTTTTGATTATTTTTTATTTTTTTCGTTTTTTGTTCATGTATTGATTTATAAGTTATATATGTTGCTTTCACGATGTTGTTTAAGTTTGTTTCTTTGTTTTTTTTTATGGCGTTTTTTTGTTTATGTATTGTTTTGTACATTGTTTTATTGTTTTTCGTGTTGTTCTATAATATTTTTAATGATCTTTGTAATAATTTTTTTGTTTTTTCTATGTAGTTTATGTGTGGATACAATTTTCACCCACTTTAAACTTTTTTATTCATGTGGTATTTTTAATATTTTTACGTTGTTTGGATTTTTCCATACCATTTTTTATGTTGTTCTTATGTTTATTTGTTGTTTCCACGTAGTTTTCGATGTTTATATATATTTTTTACCTTATTAAACTATTTTTGCTCAAATGGTATTTTCTATATTGTTTCTTGTTTGTTTCTATATTCTTTCTTTGTTGTTTCTATGTTTTTTTTTATATTTTTATGCATTGGATCAAAAATTGAATTGTGTTTTTTTATTCATGTTGTTTCTATATTATTTTAAATTTGTTTGGTTTTAATATGTGTTGTTTTATATGTATATTTCTTATTTTTTGTTATAATATTTTGAGTATAAAATGAATTATAACGGGACCAAAATTTATTTTTTCACTGAAATTGATTAGAAGAAACATGTTTGAAACAACAAAGAAACAACAACATAAAAAAAGTCCGAAAATTTTGGTAGGAGTGTAAATTTGTCCAGAAAAAGGGTGGGAGCATAATTTTGTCCAAAAAATACCGAAAAACATAAAAATCTGTCTTTTTTCTATAAAAAAGGGGCAAACGTGTCCATGACCTAAAAGAAATATCCATGATAATTACTCTCGACTGTAGTGGGCTTTTTGTCTTTGGCCCATCCAGGTTCCAAGGTCGATGTTTGTCCGCATGATATAAACAAGGCCCCAGAATGTGCACATAACTTGTAAGAGCCCACAGTTTGAACCAAGTGTTTCAAAGAATTTAGTTTTAATCCAACAAACAAGGTTTCATAATAAATAAAAATTTATCCGAAAATCTTGTACATTAAGGTAGGGTATCAATTTGGGTTGAGTCCGGTTCATGAGTGAGAATCACCAATCTGGACCCGATCTATTTAATTATTATCGAATATTGAACCCGAACCCGATCTATTTATTTAACAGGTAATCACGACTCGATTCGCTTAACGCATATAATAAAATTATTTTTATTTTTCTTTAATAATCTCAACTAAATAAATTTAATTTTTTATAAATCAATCAATATAACACACTATTCAATCAATAAAAAATATCATAATTCATAATATTTAAAAAGAAATAACATAATTACATAAATAACATATCATACTTATCATATATTAAGGGCAATATACAAAATAATAAAAACATACATAATTAAGGAAGTTTTAGAATTTAAGTTTTAAGAACATATTTTTTTTTTGTTTTTCTTATAATTAATTATTTACTTAATTTTTTAAAAATCCACAAACGGGTTAGACGGGCTAATGGGTCATAACAGATTGACCCGAACCCAACCTGTTTAATTGACGGGTTATTTAGGACCCATGAAGCTTGGACCCATACCCATTAATTTTGTGTTACATTCGTATTGAATTTGCGTGTTGGGTTGAAATTAACACCCCCTACTTTAAGGAAGTTTATCCGTGTTTACAATATTTTTAAAAGAAAATAGAATTTGTTATTTTGTTACACATAAAGTCCACCAAATTCTGTTTTTTCCTTTCTTTTGTTTAAAACAAGCTCAATCAATACTCATTTATATACGTTGGGACAAATTTGACTTTTCCTAAATTATTATTTTATTATTTTACGTAGTTTATTCAATTATAAATTATATAATTAATTTTTTAGAATTATTAATTATTATTGGGTCACATGTATAATTATCCGCCCAATGTGGCCCACGTTATCACATTAAGCCCCCATGCGGCCCATCAACTAAGATATAAAATGTCACTCCTTGTTTAATTTTTAAGTATTCTCAATTTTATTGCTTTCAATTGTGATGGGAATTGGGGATGGGGGGATGGTGAAGACCCGGACTCCATCTCGTGCCTATATGGCGGGATGGGGCGGGCGATCCGTTTTGCTCCATTTTAAATTAAATTTACAAAAATAAAAAAATTATAATATTTTTGTAAAATATTATTTGCAAAAGTTGTTATTATCAATTTATAAAATATTAGATATAATATAAGAATAGATAAAATTATATTATAATATATATTATATATACAAAATATATTAAAATATATTTTTAAAATAAAAATATATTATATTTTAAAAATAAAATATATCTTGTGTGGGGTGGAAGTGATACCTAGACGTGCCTCGCCCCGCATGCATGGTCACGGGCGGGTACCCATGGGTTGTGTCAAAATTATAGATGTTAAGGGTGGCCCTATCCCTATAGGACCCATTGACGGACTTTCGGGTTAAATGAGCCACTATTAAATGGGCTAGCATATTGGGAACCTAACCCTAACCCTAGCGGCTTCGAGCTAAATGGGCCACTACCTAGGCTATAAGTCAAAAAAATAAAAAATTATATATTTAAATCTAAAATTTTAAACTCGAATATATATAACATTTAAGTTTAACATGTTAAGTTAAAGTATTCATTATAAAAAAATCTTGCATAGTTTATAATTATATTATATTAACAGAATTATAAAATTTAATTTTAAAATAAAACTATAATAATAAAAGATATCATTATATAATATATACCCATATAAAATAAAAAAATAATACTTTTTGAAAAAATATATTCATATGACTATAAGTCCTAGTTTTAAGAATTATATATTTAAACCTATTAAAGATGAGGAGATATGAGCTTGAAAAAACATATTTAGTAATAGGTATTATGTAATAAAATAGATTTATAATATTAGAATTATATTTATTTTTAAAAATACAACTGGCCGGGCTAGCCCGGTTAATCTACGGGCTAGTCCTAATGGCCTCTAAATAATGGTAGGGCCAAAAAGGTCCGAATTTAACGGACCAAAATAATTCGCCCTAACCCTAACCTTTTTTTCCGATTTAAATGGTCCTGCAAGCGGGTCGTGGCCCATTTAACATCTCTAGTCAAAATTGGCATTCTTACAATTGTTGTCCTTGCTCTAGAATAACTATCCCGCACATGCCGACTTGAGTGTCGGATGGGCCTCCTGGGTAACCCCAAGTAGCAAAAGAGCCCAGGCAAAATACGTCGAACCCGAGGTCTAGGCGGGCCATGATTTTCTAGACCCGAAAGATCCTATTGGTCCAGGATTGTGCAATGGGCTCGGGTTAGTCCGACTTGATATTTTTGTGTACAAAATGTACACTTGGGCTAGGTTGGGTCAATCATTTTCGCTATTCGACCAAAATCGACCCGGCCAACCCAATTTTTGCAAAACCCAATGGGCTCGGGGCGGGCCCCGACCCCACATATTGCCATCTCTAACTCAAGGGCCCGTCTAACGTTTGTTATGTTGCCGATAAGTTTTCATCCAAATAATTAAAATTTGAGAGAAATTGGACCTAGTAATCGATACTTTGACTTGTAGTTATGCTTTTTAGCAATATATATATATATATATAAAAGTAATTATATATATATATATATATATATATATATATATATATTGTTTTTCAAGTTTTAAACATTTATGTTATAAAGCACTTCACTTAGTTAGACCAAGTTTTTAAGGGTGGCAATCCATAATATGATACGATAACTTGATGTGAACCCGATCCAAATTATTGAGAGAAAACAAACCGAACATGAGAAACCCGAACACAAACACGAATCGACACGATGTTACCAATTTGTCTAAAACGTACACATTTTTATATTTTAATTAATTTTGTATGTATTTTAAGCATAACCGAAATCAACCCAAAATCAAATATAAACCCGATCGATGTCTCGAATCATCACCCTAAGTTTTTCCCATATCAAACAGTGGGAATAATATCACATCAACTCACTCACAAATAAATTAATAATATGACATAATATTCAGTATTAGATGTAAATACAGTTGACATAGCCACATAGGTAATAATTTATAAGTGTTTAACTTATGGGATAAAATGGGAAATACACTTTTAAGAGACGTTAATATTTCCCCGACTATATTTAGAAAAATCTCTTAGATTATTATAAGTGACTGTATGTTGTTAAACGATATGGAACACTATTTTTGGAAACATGACATGTGAAACAATATTATATAAATTTCTATTCTTTCCTCTGGGTCCTAATATTAACCTTTATTTGATCACTATGACAAGGAAGTGATGCACATAGGAGAAACAACAGCACCTAATTCAGTTGGGTTTACTTATAAGCCATTTGATTTGTGATTGGATGAGGCCCTTTGATCATATCTTTCCTTTCTTGGTACCTCCAATTTGGAAACACATATGGAAAAGAAAGAATGAAAGAAGAAAAGAAAATTACACACGTTATCGACAATATTTTTTCACGCAAATGTAAATTATACTTAGTAGTATTAGTTGCAAAATAAACCAAGCTACTAGATATAGGTCTCAAGGAGTATCAGTTAAGAGGGTGTTTGGCTGAGCTTATAAACTCTTCAAAATATTTTATAAGATGTTTGAGAGCTTATAAACTGTTTAAATTTGTTTGATAATTTTTTTAGAAAAAGATCTTATATGCTCTCAAAATAAGATGTCAAGATCTTATAAGTTATTTTTAAAAAAGTAGGGGAACGCCAACTTTTTTTTCAAAATAAGATCTTCTTTCAACAACCTCCTTTAATTTTGACTATTTTAATTACAAAATTGTCATTACTAACATCTTAAAAGCTATAACATCTTATTTTATCCAAACACTTCAACAACTTATTCTTAAAATAAGATCTAATATCTTATAAGCTCTAAAAACAAATTATATGTATGAGCTTATAAGATCTTTTAAATAAGCTTAGCCAAATACCCTCTAAGTTTAGAAGGGGAGTTGGATAGATTTAACCAATTTTTCGATTTTAAATCAAATCAGAGTTTTTACAAGAAAAACAGCTAAGTCTTTTGGGAGACAGCTGGGTCAAACCTCAACAGGAGAGTTAACCACTCAACAGACTCGAGAGAGTTGTTGATAGATTAATTAACCTAGTTGAGTAAAGTTAGCTTTTTATAAAATCAGCGTTCTTGGTTTTTAATAGCGGAAGTCTTAACACCCTTTTTAATATAGGTTTTCAACACTTGTTTTAATCTTGATTATTATCAGTTGAATGAACAAATATATCAGCAAGTAATAAATATGCAGAAAGTAAATTGCTGAAAGTAAATAACACAAATATTTTATAGTGGTTCGAGGATGGGGTAATTCATCTACTCCACTCTTCTCCAACTCTTGGAGGAATATACTAATACAACTTGGTTTGTTATGAGAGTACAAATGCAGTCCGAGTAAGTTTTGATCACAGAGCTAGCTTCACTCCTGGGACTTAGCTCTTCGTAAGGCAGTTGTCTCGCTATTTCAACTCTCCAAACCCTTCGGACTTGATCACGTAGCCCTTCGATGGATTCAAATCAAATTCGAACTTGAACCTTACTGCACTTCTTTTACTTCGTGGATATGCAGACCATTGTTCTTTTTCAAACATGTTTCCTCTTCAACTTTTGAAGTTGGTTTCCTTCCTTCACTGAGTTGTGTGGTTAGAATCACTTCGAATGTTAGGCCTGAGGATACTCCTCGATAGCGCTGCAATCGAACCGAACTGAGCCGAGTTTTTGAGTGTTTGAGTTTGACTCGTTTATTATCGAGTCGAACTCGAGCCTGAATTTATCGACATATTGATGGCTCACGAATTTTTTCGAGCTTAATCGAGCCTATACGAGCTTAGTAAAAAATAATTATAAATTAAATTATTCTTCAATTTATTACAAAAATAAAATTATATATATCTAAAACGCATAATTATTTACTAAAACTTATAAATTTATTCAAACAAATAAGTTTGTTGAAATATTTTTATATTATCATAAGTAAAAATATGAAAAATTAAAATAAAAGTCAAATTATTAGTTTAATTTATACGAGCTTACTATCGAGCCTATTCACGAGCTTACTAACGAGCATGTTCACGAGCTAACGAACCGAATATCTCTAAGTTTGAGTTTGGTTCGCTTATTTTAACGAGCCTCATTAAACAAACTCGAACGAGCTTTTATCGAATCGAGCTCCGAATAACTTACTACGCGGCTTGGTTCATTTTTGCCCTACTTTCGACTTTAGTGCAATGGGCCCTTTCTCGAGTTGACTTGATTTCAACAACAATTTTACCCCCAACTTTAGTCTTCTCCGAATTCATGGACGACTGCTTTGTGAATCTACTAAAAGACACAACCTGTTTGACTTGACTTAACATTTTCCTTAGCCACTCGGTTGCGACACAACTGAATCTTCTCTGCACTTCTTTAGTCAGTCTTCTGCATCTTCAACTTGGTTGTTTGAAAACTCAGCTCATCTTTTAACTATTACAAAGTTGAAATATATACAGAAAATTGGGTGTCAACTTTCTAATCTAAATTTTCTATGCATCATCAAAATCTATACAAACAAATTTCCTAACACTATGTATTCAATCTGAGATCGATCATTAAAAGTTCGTTTGAGCTTGGTTCGTTAACATAATGAACCAAGTTTGAACACATTTCTTCATTTGATAAGATATAAAGCTCGGCTCGAGCTCGAGCTCGATTAGTAAAAAAAGAATAAAATGTGTGTTAAAATATCAAGCTACTCGAGCTTGATTCGTGTTCAACTTGACTAAAGCTCGTTCGAGCTCGATTCGATTTATAATTAAACCAAGCTCAAATATAATTTTTGAAGTTCGATTAAAATTCAAACAAACTCGAACAGTACTATGTTCGGCCCGACTCGGCTCACATGAATATTTTTTTTTGGTGTGTAAAAGACGGGTGTATGTTATACTTAGTGGCAATATACTTTACTAGTAATTCCACTTGTGCATTGCACGCGTATCAATATTTTAACATTATTAATTTGTAAGAAAACTATTTATTAACAATGAGTTGGTATTTATTACTTTATTTTAATAATAATATTCATATAAAGTAAATAAAAATAATTATTTGTATATCAAATTTATAGTTTTAATTATCAACTTAAATGTCAAATTCAGCTCGTTTATATTTATCTCTCAATATATGAATATTTATATATTGGTATTATATTTGTCACTCTCTTTCTCACACACACTTTACCTCTATACAAAAAAATCTATATGAGACATATTTTCATATTGAACTTGCCTTTGATGAAAAAATAATACTTAACATTATTAATAAATAAAAATCTTCACAACATTGTATTAATAAATCTATCAACTCTCCATAAATAATATCAATGAAGAAATGTAGTTTACAAATTACGAAAAAACTTCCTTATATACAACATTTGTAGTTTTGTTGCTACATTTATTCTCATCATCACAAATTAGGATTTTTAAACCCTACGATTAGTCACCCTGGATACAACAACATACAATTGACCATGGCTGAATATTGGCTTTTTTCAAAAGAAGTCCAACATGAGAGAGAGAGAGAGAGAGAGAGAGAGAGAGAGAGAGAGAGAGAGAGAGAGAGAGAGAGATGTCCTTGACTTTTGTTGATAGTCATCACATATAAAACAATCAAAGAAAATTTTCTTCGTTGGAACTTGAAAGGCAACCTCGGATTGGATGTAGTCACTGTCATTCAAGGAATTAATACCTTTTGACCCTCATTGTTTCCTATCAAAATCTTTGCCTCCAAAACGTGATCACCAAGCTTTGTAACAACCAACTTAGTGCCGTTGCATAAACCAAGTGAATGGTCTATATTCCTCAACAACATCACCAGAGTAAAAACCTTCAACTTTAATTCATGATTCGGCACTCCAGAACATCTAATTGTGTTCAAAAATTCTGGTGCATGCACATCCTGCAATAGGTCAACATTTGAATTTGATCTGCACGCTGTCAGAGCTCAAATATATCTTACATTCCCCTTCATTCAATGAAGTCATATATTCATTTACAGAATCGACCACATCAAGTGTTGGTGCAAGGATGGCACGACCCTCCAAATAAACGGAGCATTCATTAGTCTTACCAAACTATGGATATGTGCTTTCTACAATTGTCGCAATAGAGTCCCCATCACATTTCAATAATATATCATCAGGAATTTCAATATCAATAATACCATCATTCGGACCTCTAACTGATCCATCTCCTACGCTCGCGATCCATTCTGAAAACTTCTTCAATTCAAGATACTCAGAATCTGAATTTAGATTTTGTAGCCTCATGTTCTTGGTTAACCTCAAAACCGTGCAATACCTCCATAAACGTGAAGAATTGATAGTCGCACGATCTATGTCTTGTCTGGTGCCTTTTGGAACCACATGTAAGATTTGGCGAAAATCCCCACCGAGCACCACTGTTTTACCTCCAAAGGGTTGATCTGAGCTATTTGGATTGTTGTATTTCATTATATCTTTTAGTGATGTATCCAAAGCTTCAAAACAATGTTTATGCATCATGGGGGCTTTGTCCCAAATTATCAGCTATGCACGTACTATTAGTTCTGCAAGCGGACTACCTTGAGATATTTTGCATGTTGATTCTTCAGTAAGAATGAAAAGAGGTTTAAACCTCGAATGACCAGTTCTTCCGTTTGGCAGAAGAAGCGAAGCTATGCCGCTAGACGCTACATTCAGAACAATTCCACCCCTAGACCTTATGGCTGCAGAAAGTATTCGCCACACAAAAGTTTTTCCAGTGCCTCCATATCCATATACGAAGAATATATCACCCTTATTCGAATCAACTGATTCCATAACTTTATCATAAACATGTTGCTGCTTACTGTTCAAACTTTCAATCAGATTTATGTGTTCTTCGCTCAATGCTTGACGATCGTATTGCATTTCATCAGACTATATGGGTTTGTTTCACCTTGTATCAGAGCATCGACAATACCCTTGTACATTTCACTCCGCAGTTGTTTCTGATGTGTTCTGATATACCACAATATTGATGACTCAACCATCATGTATCCATCTACAATAAATTGTTGTGTTAGACTTCAACAGAATAATTTGATGGAAAACTGAATGTCTCTTTCATGCAACTGGTATGCAAAGAACTCCCTTTGGCTAACCCTATTTCTACCTCCATTAGCGGGTGTTCTAGTTTCAGAAAAAGGTATATCTTCCATATAACCATCTTCACCATAAGGAAATAACAATGGATATTGTAAACCAAGATACGAAGGGTGCAATTCGTTGATACGTTTCAACTTCCCAGTTCGTGTCTCTACTATAATATCTCTGTCACCCATTGACTGATCAAAATCACCAACAATTTCTGAAACTGAAGCCAAATTATACCTCCTTGCATACCCGCCTCTTCTACCAATAAGTTGTAATCTCACGTCTAAAATACCTTCATCGACAATTTTTTCTCTGGCCATTCTAAATGATCTTACCAAAATATTGTATTCATCCAGTATGGTTTTGAGTTCAACTACGATTTGACTGTGTAAATCAGAAAACTCATCATTGTTCCTGCATGAGAAATTCATTACAATTTGTTATTGTTGCATGAAAACGTAATACAATATACCAAGCTCAAGTTAAATGATATCTTATGTTTGATATAATTTTAGAGAAAGACTGTAAAGTAAATACATATCTAACCGAATTCATTCGATTTTGGACTTCATTCTCAGTGTCATAAATATAAAGTTGAGCAAATTTCGGCGTAGCACCTTCTTCTGGCAGCAGGCTTCCAATCAAATGATAGTTCTGACCGTGTAATTGAAAAATTGGAGGAGAATTTCCCGTGTTCATGATGGAATCGATTTTTTCTCCCATAGAGGTGAAACAAAACATGTTGTTGTATGACCTGATATTTTCCAGAAAATGTTTACTTGTATAACTTATACCAAATATTAAATCATACAGTACTTGTGGGGGTTTCTTCATTGAGGCCAATTGGATTTTCCCATGTGTACAACATCCAGAGTATTTTGGCTTCATGGTATTAACATGGGAATTCAATCTCTCGTCATACCAAAAAAGTGCAGAACAATATTCACATTTGAATGATGGATCTCCCAAGTCCCAATAACCTATGATGCAAAAATTGAATATTGTATAAGATTTTCATTGAAATGGGTAAATATGATTACTATGTAAATATTATAAGGTTATTAAATAATATAAAAAAATCATTATAAAAAAATATAACAATTGTTCACATAATATATATTCAAATACAATAATTAACACTCATCTATTTTAAGATAATAATTATATATATTATTTATGGTTTTGTAGTTACCATCATTATGAACATTATATGTTGCAGTTGTCCTTTTTCTGGATGGTGTTTATTGTAGTATACCAGATTCCAAATTTGTAAAGTTGATGCTACAATCCTTGCTTGTGTACATGGATAAAATGTAGACGCGTTCTTTTCATTTAAACTCGACAAAAAACTTGGAACCGTATTCCTTGGTACGAAAACTTCAATGTGTAAGAAATATAGATGAAAAATATGAACTTCAAAATTAATTTAAACAATTACGGATAATTTTAAGGTTTTGCCTATGAAAATTACCATTTGAAATATCACGGAAAGACGATCTTGAAAATGGATAGATTTAGTCTCAATTCAAATTTTTTACTATTTATAAGTTTCTCGGACTTTTTAGTGTGCGCGATCTCGTAGATGTGGATCCTGAGAATCCAATATTTTCTGCACACATACAAAGTACCAATTATTTTGTGAGACATAGAAAATAGTCTATGACTATTATATGAATATTGTAAAGAATGAATACATATAAAAGTGTAATACGGTAAAATAATTCCTAATGTTGAAAGTGAAAAGAATTGAAATTTTAATGAATGATATCGTCAAATGTTTATAATGAATAAACATATTGTCCACTGGAATTCCTTACAATTGTGCATAATTAAAATCATGTCAATAAAGTCATATTTATAATTATTGAAATTTTAAAATATATGTCAACTAATTATTATAATAAAAACTAAGAGAGTAAAACATTTTAAAAAAAATTCTAAGAAGCATAGGTGTGAAAAATGAAAATGATGAAATTTTAGGGGTAATTAAATAATTATCTCCGGTTATCTTCAATAACAACCATGGCCGCTTCTCCGACAACTTTTTTGTTGAGCATTTCATCTCTATCTCTCATCATCACCATCAACTGGTTTGCGCCTCTCACCACCGTGATTTCGGATCGAATATCTCCGCCATCCACTCCTCTCTCACGGCGTGGTGGACCAACTTGCATAGATCCACGCCGTTGATTCCCGACGGCGCGGGGATCCTCCCGGTCAGAAGCTCGAGAAGCAGGCAGTCGTAGCTCCAGACGTTTGATTTTAGTTAAATTGGTAATATTTTAGATTTATCCTTTATCAATATGTCCTTATTTTAAATTTTGATTCCTTTACCTATAAAGAGTTTATAACTTTTTGCGGTAACAAATACATGCAACTCATTTTGATAAACAAATTATATTAAATAACAGTAACAACTATATAAATTTATGAACTTTCAAATGATATTACAATAGAAATCGTACCATTGCTCTCTATGTTTGTTCTCTGTCGTTTATTTCCAATAATTATAGACCCCGTGAGTTTTGACATTTTGATCAACAATGCGGATTACTAATCAATCAAAAGAGATTGTAAAACCCGATGCAAGTTTTATAGATTAAAGAAATGATTATGCTTTGAGCAGTTAAGAGAAAAAACAATTAGTACTTATAACTTGATCAATTGAATTCAATAGAAAAAAGTCAACTCCCAATTGAAACATAAAATTCAATGGTAAAATATACATAAAATATTATCATAAATATCCTGTTGAATATAATTCGTCCATTTTAACTTTCCGTATTGAGTAATAAGGAAAGTTTGAATTGACCCTAATTTACATACCATTTACAATATTTTCCTAATCTAAAATATCACCGAATATAAGAATTAAGAAAAGCGGATATTTTTTATATTTCGGAATCCAAATTTATACAATATATGGAATGTAACAGAAAATAAAAAAATATAGTGTATATAAAAAATAATACAATATAAGGAATAAAAATAATATCGAAGCGTCTATAAGAAGCAAACAATAATTACGTAAAATACAACGAATGTAACAAAAAATATGTTAGCATGAGAAATAATACAAAAACAAACAAATCATACAAAAAAATGTTGGTAAAAATTTCAGGTGAAGGTTTCTGTTTAGAAGAAAATGGTTGGGATTGTGTTTAAGCAAGATCGAGTCCTGTATTTAATACAGTCTTCGCAAGACGAAAACACCCCGTATACTAGTGCTTACGGTTCCGGCGCTTGCCTCTAAGATACAACGACTTATAATTCTGGTTTAGCAGCACTTGCAAAAACCAGAATACAACGAACATGAAGTGTTTTTCGACTTTCAAGCTTTTCAAGGATGAAGATGAACAATATGCAAAATACAGTGCTTGTTTTATGTTATCTGATTATTTTCGTGTCCATATTCATCTACAGGGGCTTCAATAATATAGGCAATGAAGTGCCCGCACGGAAAATCGCGTCTGTAGGCTCGAAAAGGCACATTTTTCGCTGAAGCACGCACTTTCTGCAGGGGAGCACCAGCGCGGCGCGGCGCTGCCCGTCTTGCGGTGCTCCAACGTTCGGCATGGCACACGCCCCAGACGCACGGGCCGTGCGCTGGCTCGAACCTTCGGCAGGTAGCACGACCCGACCGCACGGGCCGTGCTCCACCACCCGTCTTGTGGGGCCGAACCTTTTCCCAGGTTGAACTCTGATTTAATTAATTACAAAAAATTAATTAAATCCATTTAATTTAATTAATTACAAAAATTAATTAATTAATTATTTTAAAGGTTTTTGGTCCAAAAAACATAAGGGCCTTGAAGCCCAAGCCCAAGCCCAGGCCTAGACCCAAACCCACAAGCATATAGGTCCTCACCCCTTTAAAAACTTGGGTGCCCCCAAGGGCCCAAACCCATATGTCCAACTTGGGATATATAAAGTGTTTGATACATGTTTTTATGTTAATTTTGATGATTTTATTTTGTCACCAAAACAATGTTTTTAAAGGTTGTCCAAATACTCCTAAATGATTTAAAATGGTTTTAATATTTTCCGGAGTATTTCCTCAAGTTTATTTTTGATAATAATGGACAACACATTTAATGATTTTATGTCAGCATTAATTTTTCAATCCTAAACAAGATTTCTAAATGTTTCTAAATACTTCCGATTGGTTTAAAATATTTTTACTAAATTTTAGAGTATTTCTTGAGTTTTTATAAAAAAATTTAAACATTTTTCACAAATGGAAACCACTACACTGAAGATGATTTTTAAGCGAGAAAATGGAAAGGAAAATCGGTCGGTCAACACCCCATTTATCAAAGACCAATTCCAACGGCCCCCACAGGGGTGAATGAAATTAATGCATCGCGTGTAACTTCAAATGTTGATTTTGAGTTAGGGGGAATCGTTGAAGCGGTCGGATCAGGATAGGTATGACTTATGACTTTGAACCTTCCTTAGCCGCCTGTTGTAATTTCAAAGTGTTCTTCAATTCTCTTATTTACTGCGACCGTTTGTGTAAATGCTTTGACAACAAAACACAATAACAACTCTAACAACTTTTTCTTAAATTATGGAATTGATTTCGACTGGACTATAATCTTGATTTTAATTGTTTTTTTAGAAATCGATTCCACTTATATAGGTGATCTCCTATCAAGATCAATCATCTCCTATAAATAGAGGAAGATTTGAAGCACAAATCATTAAAAAACTACAACACAACAAGATACACTCAAGAATACACTTGTTCTTACATTGTCTTATTTCTTGTTGTAATTTGCTAACACATTTTCACTTTCACATCCTTGAACATTCATAACTTAGTTTCTTGATACACCAATGTCTTGGATTATCAATTATCGAGTTGTAATCTTGAATTTGGGTAATCATTCAAACAAGATATCTTTAGTGTTTGTGGATTTTAAACACCATTGGGTGATCTAGGTTTAGGTTGAGAAGATCTCGATTAATCTTTTTTGAGGTGTTGAAGAATTTGGTATTCTTCAGGTTGAACCGAAATAATCTTCAAAGGTGCGTTGGAGATAATGTGGTAATCTTCAAGAAGAGATTGTGGTAATCTTAAAGGTGGTGTTGAAGAAAGTGTGTGGTGCTCTTCAAAGGTGTTGTTGTAAGTTGGTGTTGTATTAATTTTGGTAAATTAATAATTTTTTCTTTTGAAATCCATCCCGGATATCTTTGGGATCGGTAGAGGATTAGGCCCTAGGTGGGTTGAACCTCTTTAAATCGACGTGTGTTGTTTACATTCCGCACCTTTATTATTGTGTTTGAGCAAACCCACAAAAAGAGGCTCAAATCGAAAAGATGGAGATAATCTATTCACCCCGCCCAAACTAGATTATGTCCAACTTGGGACTTATATAAAGTGTGCAACTTTGCCTCCTTTTCCTATGTGGGATGGAGCATCTCTCCTCCCCCACATTTTCCATTTTCCATACCATTTATTTGTATTAAGTGGCTAACTTCTAGCATTAATTTCTCAATCACCCGAAATCGGTTTGAGAAATTCCAAATGCTATTCTCATCTACTCTCTTAGACTCTTAGTAGAATTTTTATAAATAATTTAATTCCATTTTTCACAAATGGAAACCACTTAATTAATTGGTCAAAATCGGGTCAACACCCCATTTATCAAAGACCAATCCAACCAATCCCCACATGAATGAAATTAATGCATGCGTGTATGCTGATTCGCTTGAAAGTCTCGGCGAATCGTTATTACATTAGGATAGGTAGCTTATGACTTTGAACCTTCCTTAGTAAAATACTGTCGGATTTACTAGCTGCTTAGTGACGCGATGTCTTGAACTACCCAACCGTTTGTGTAAACCAAGACAACAGTACTTACACAATAACAACTCTAACACTTGTTGTTCTCACGTTGTGTCCATTTCGACCCTGGACCATATCTTAGGTTCATAAGTGTTTCTTTTGAAGCGGCCATTACTTCTCACTTATATAGGTGATCTCCTATTGAAAAGTATCCTGCAATACTCCACCTTTCGGTATAGGAATCATTAAAAGTCTTAAACTTAACCTCACCACATTCAACAGGTTTACATTCACTTGGATGTATCGAGAATGAGCTAACACATTTTCCAAGTGTTCAGCTGAACATTCATAACTTAGTTGTCCCATTGAACCAAGGTCTTGGGATCTCCAATTCACAAGGTTGGGTTACCGCTACGAACATTCTTTAAGTTGTGGATTTTAAACCCATTCCCTTAACAGTTTATACAATCGGTCTCGATTTATGCCTTTTGTAAGCGGATCCGCAAGGTTTTCCTTTGACTTCACGTAGTCAACCGAAATAACCCCATTCAAATCAACATTTGTCTAATGGTATTGTGTCTCCGACGTATATGTCTAGACTTACCATTATACATACCGCTTTGTGCCCTTCCGATTGCCGATTGACTATCACGAGTGTATCATAACAAAGAGGCACATGCTTATTCCAACATGGAATATCCTCTAGAAAGTTTCAAGCCCAAGCCCAGGGACCGCGACCACGACCCCGACCGGACTCGATCCGGATCGGCCCCGAGCCGAGCCGGCCGGCGGGCGGGCGGCGGCGGAAAGGCAGCGCGTATGTGTGCTTTGAACCAAACCCACAAGTATGTAGGTCCTCACCCCTTTAAAAACTTGGGTGCCCCCAAGGGCCCAAACCCATATGTCCAACTTGGGATATATAAAGTGTGCAATTTGTCTTCCTTTTCCTATGTGGGATGGAGCATCTCTCCTCCCCACATTTTCCATTTTCCATACCATTTATTTGTATTAAGTGGCTAACTTCTAGCATTAATTTCTCAATCACCCGAAATCGGTTTTGAGAAATTCCAAATGCTATTCTCATCTACTCTCTTAGACTCTTAGTAGAATTTTTATAAATAATTTAATTCCATTTTTCACAAATGGAAACCACTTAATTAATTGATCAAAATCGGGTCAACACCCCATTTATCAAAGACCAATTCCAACAATCCCCCACATGAATGAAATTAATGCATGCGTGTATGCTGATTCACTTGAAAGTCTCGGCGAATCGTTATTGCATCAGGATAGGTAGCTTATGAGTTTGAACCTTCCTTAGTAAAATACTGTCGGATTTACTAGCTGCTTAGTGTCGCGATGTCTTGAACTACTTAGCCGTTTGTGTAAACCAAGACAACAATACTTACACAATAACAACTCTAACACTTGTTGTTCTCACGTTGTGTCCATTTCGGCCCTGGACCATATCTTAGGTTCATAAGTGTTTCTTTTGAAGCGACCATTACTTCTCACTTATATAGGTGATATCCTATTGAAGAGTATCCTGCAATACTCCACCTTTCGGTATAGGAATCATTAAAAGTCTTAAACTTAACCTCACCACATTCAACAGGTTTACATTCACTTGGATGTATCGAGAATGAGCTAACACATTTTCCAAGTGTTCAGCTGAACATTCATAACTTAGTTGTCCCATTGAACCAAGGTCTTGGGATCTCCAATTCACAAGGTTGGGTTACCACTACGAACATTCTTTAAGTTGTGGATTTTAAACCCATTCCTCTTAACAGTTTATACAACTGATCTCGATTTATGCCTTTTGTAAGCGGATCCGCAAGGTTTTCTTTTGACTTCACGTAGTCAACCGAAATAACCCCATTCAAAATCAACTGTCTAATGGTATTGTGTCTCCGACGTATATGTCTAGACTTACCATTATACATACTGCTTTGTGCCCTTCTAATTGCTAATTGACTATCACAGTGTATCATAACAGCATGCACAGACTTATTCCAACACGGAATATCCTCTAGGAAGTTTCTACGCCATTCAGCTTCTTCTCCAGCTTTATCCAATGCGATGAACTCGGATTCCATAGTGGATCGAGCTATGCACGTCTGCTTAGAAGACTTCCACGACACCGCTCCTCCACCTATTATGAAAACAAATTCACTTGTGGACTTGGAGTCTTTTGTGTGCGATATCCAATTGGCATCACAATATCTTTCTAATATTCTTTGGATATCTCGTATAAAAGTATTCCATAGTTCATGGTATACTTTAAATATCTAAGTACCCTTGTCACGGCTTTCGGTGATCCGTACTCGAGTTACTTGTGAACTACTCATTTTACTCATGAATATGCAATGTCTGGTCGTGGTACAATTCGTTAAGTACACATCGATCGCCAATTACCCTTGCATATTCGGTGAGAAACTGGTTCGCCTCTATTCTTGGCCAAGTGTAGACTTAAATCTATAGGTGTCTTAGCTGGAGGACTATCAAAAGCACTAAACCTTATAAGTATGCTTTCGACATAATGGGACTGTGACAAGACAATTTCATCTGAAGTTCTAGAGATTTTAATCCCTAAAATAACATCAGATAATCCCATATCCTTCATGTCAAAGTTCTTCTTTAACATGTTCTTAGTATTCACGATTAATTCATGACTACTACCCATGATCAACATATCATCCACATAAAGGCATACTATGACGTAATCATTTGTAGTACCTTTAATGTAGACACACTTGTCACATTCGTTGATCTTGAAACCGCTTGACTTCATAGTCGAGTCAAACTTTTCGTGCCATTGCTTAGGTGCTTGTTTTAGTCCATAAAGTGACTTAAAAAGTTTACACACCTTTTTCTCTTGACCGGGTGCAACGTACCCCTCGGGTTGTTCCATATAAATCTCCTCTTCAAGCTCACCATTCAAGAAGGCAGTCTTAACGTCCATTTGATGTATCTCAAGGTTATGCAAAGCTGCAATAGCAATGAGAACACGAATGGACGTAATTCTCGTGACAGGAGAATATGTATCGAAGAAGTCATATCCCTTCTTTTGTCTAAACCCTTTAGCTAGCAATCGGGCTTTATACTTGTCAATAGATCCATCTGTTTTATACTTCCTTTTAAGGATCCACTTGCATCCCAAAGGTTTGCAACCCGGTGGGAGATCAACCAACTCCCAAGTGTGATTTTGCATGATGGAATCTATCTCATTATTGATAGCTTCTTTCCGAGAGGAGCTTCGGACTAGACAATGCTTCTTGAATAGTTTGGGGTTCGTTTTCTAACATATAGGTTAAAAAATCAGGACCAAAAGACTTAGCTACTTTTGTCCTTTTTTGCGTCTTGGTTCCTCTTCATCATCACTTTGAGGTAACCTTGCAAAGATTATCATAAGTCCGTTTACTCGAACTTTCTTCTTTCCGTTCTTTGTTCGGAAAGATATTCTCGAAGAATACAACATTCCTTGATTCAATGATCATACCTTCATTTATATCGGAATTCCGACTTTGTGCACTAAGAAGCGATATGCACTACTATTATTAGCATATCCAATGAAAGCACAATCGATCATCTTCAGACCAATTCTAACTTGTTTCGGCTTAGGTACTTTGACTTTAGCCAAACACCCCCACACTTTGAGGTATTTATAAGACGGTTTACGTCCCTTCCATAACTCATATGGAGTTTCGTTTTTACCTTTGTGTGTGATCTTATTAAGAATGTAGTTTGCAGAAAGTATGGCTTCCCCCCATAAGTTTTGGGGTAAGCCAGAACTCAACAACATCGCATTCATCATCTCCTTAAGAGTACGATTTTTTGTTCTGCCATACCATTTGATTGAGGCGAGTAAGGTGCAGTCGTTTGATGAATTATACCTGCTTCCGAGCAAAGTTCTTCAAACGGAGCAACATATTCTCCGCCTCTATCACTTCGAATCATCTTAATTTTCAGATTAAGTTGATTTTCAACTTCATTCTTATAAGTCTTAAAAGCTACTAAAGCTTCATCTTTGCTTTTCAAGAGATACATGTAACAATATCTTGTGCAATCGTCTATAAACGTTATGAAGTACTTTTTCCCACCTCGAGTTTGCACAAGTTTTAAATCACACACATCTGTATGAATTAACTCGAGTGGTTTGGTACTTCTCGTTACCGAATGAAACGGTGCTTTGGCCAATTTTGCTTCAACACAAATTTCGCATTTGTCTTGTGAAACGGTTTTAAACGTAGGTATTAATTCCAGATTCACTAACCTTTTAATTGTGTTGAAGTTTACATGTCCTAACTTATCATGCCATAAATTAGAACAATCCAACAAGTAAACAGAAGTAATAGTTTTATTCTTCGCCTCTTGGCAGAAGACAGACATTACAGACATTTTGAACATGCTCTTATCAAGGTAATCTTTACATAAAAACTGACCATTCTTGGTCATTACAAACTTGTCGGACTCAAACACTAGTCTAAACCCGGCCTTGCTAAGCAAAGGACCAGAAACCAAATTCTTGCGGATGTCCGGGACATGCAGCACATCCACAAGCGTAAGATCCTTCCCGGAAGTCATCTTGAGCACCACTTTTCCAAGCCCAACGATGTTGGAAGTCGAAGAGTTCCCCATGAAACACTTTCTTCCATTAATCGGCGTGTAGGAGAAGAACATCTCCTTATCGGCACAAATGTGACGAGTAGCCCCGGTATCTATCCACCACTCCCTTGGGTTATCCACCATATTGGCTTCAAACACAACGGCGGAGAGATCAAGCTCCGACAAGTCAATTGGAACCGACTTGTCCTCCGTCACATTGGCTTGTTGGTTGCCACCTTGATTGCCCTTTTTTGGGTGTCGACAATCCTTCGCCATGTGGTTCGATTTGCCACAGTTGTAGCTATTACCCTTGAACTTTTTGGCCTTTCCTTTTTCCTTCCGGAGTGCTTGCGTTTCTTGCTAGTGCTCGATTCTGCAAGATTAGCCTTAGCCTCCATTCCAAACTTGCTGGATTTCACATCTGATTTTCAGTTGTCTTCTTCAATACGAAGCCGAACAATCAGATCCTCAAGCCCCATCTCTTTGCGCTTGTGCTTGAGGTAATTTTAAAGTCCTTCCACAATGGCGGCAACTTTTCGATTATTGCAGCCACTTGGAAGGATTCATTCAAAATCATCCCTTCAGACACTAAGTCGTGAAGGATGATTTGAATCTCCTGAACTTGGTTGATCACCGTCTTGGTGTCAACCATCTTGTACTCCAGGAATTTGCCGACAACAAATTTCTTTGTGCCGGCATCTTCTGTCTTGTATTTCTTCTCCAAGGACTCCCACAGTTCCTTGGACGTCTTGAACGTGCTATAGACGTTGTAGAGAGTGTCTTCTAGCCCGTTCAAGACGTAGTTGCAACATAGAAAATCGTTGTTATGCCAAGCATCCACAGCGATTCTCCGGTTGTTGTCAACTTCGTCTTCTCCAACGGCAGTAGGGGGTCGTCTTTCAGAAAACGAGCTAACCCCAAAGTGGTGAGGTAGAACAACATCTTTTGTTGCCAACGTTTGAAGTCGGCGCCGAAAAACTTGGGCGGCTTTTCGCCGTGAGCGGGAGCAGCAGCCATGGGTGTCAACGATATCGAACTGGATGCTATCGTCTTCAACAGAAACAGGAGTTTTCGTCTTGCGATTCTTGGTAAAAATTTCAGGTGAAGGTTTCTGTTTAGAAGAAAATGGCTGGGATTGTGTTTAGGCAAGGTCGAGGCCTATATTTAATACAGTCTCCGCAAGACGAAAATGCCCCGTATACTAGTGCTTACGGTTCCAACGCTCGCCTCTAAGATACAACGACTTATAATTCTGGTTTAGCAGCACTTGCAAAAACAAGAATACAACGAACAGGAAGTGTTTTCCGACTTTCAAGCTTTTCAAGGATGAAGATGAACAATATGCAAAATGCAGTGCTTGTTTTATGTTATTTGATTATTTTCGTGTCCATATTCATCTGCAGGGGCTTCAATAATAAAGACAATGAAGTGCCCGTACGGAAAATCAAGCCTGTAGGCTCGAAAAGACACATTTTTTTGAGCACGCCACCGCACGGGGAGCACGACCAGCGCGCACGGCCGTGCGCGGTGCTCCAACGTTCGGCATGGCACATGACCCAGACGCACGGGCCGTGCGCCAGCCCGAACCTTCGACAGTACGACCCGGCAGATGCGGGTCGTGCTCCTCCGTGTCGTGGGGCGAACCTTTTTCAGGTTGAACTCGATTTAATTAATTACAAAAATTAAGTAAATCGAGTTCAACCTGAAAAAAACCGTTCGCCTCAAGAAGGGAGGAGCATTAATTAAATCCATTTAATTTAATTAATTACAAAAATTAATTAATTAATTATTTTAAAGGTTTTGGTCCAAAAGAATAAGGGCCTTGAAGCACAAGCCAAGCCCAAGCCCCGGCCCACGACCCGACCAGGGCCGAGCGAGCCGTGGGTGGGTGGCGCGCGTGTGTGCTTTGAACCAAACCCACAAGCATGTAGGTCCTCACCCCTTTAAAAACTTGGGTGCCCCCAAGGGCCCAAACCCATATGTCCAGCTTGGGATATATAAAGTGTGCAACTTTGCCTTCCTTTTCCTATGTGGGATGGAACATCTCTCCTCCCCCACATTTTCCATTTTCCATACCATTTATTTGTATTAAGTGGCTAACTTCTAACATTAATTTCTCATTCACCCGGAATCGGTTTTGAGAAATTTCAAATGCTATTCTCATCTACTCTCTTAGTAGAATTTTTATAAATAATTTAATTCTATTTTTCACAAATGGAAACCACTTAATTAATTGGTCAAATCGGGTCAACACCCCATTTATCAAAGACCAATTCCAACAAAAAAAACTTAAAAAAATTACAATAAAACTATCAAAAATAATAAAAAAGGAAACTCAACAAATCTTGTCCGTACAAATCTACAATATAGTGTATATAAAAACTCTTCCTTATTGCAGTATCAATACTGTCAGTGTTGGCGGGACCTCTGATGAAAACGGAAATAGAGGGGAACGTGATGATGAAGCCATATTTGTTGTTTAGGCTTCGAATTTAGGATTAACAATATGAGAAAAGTGATGAAAATATGTAGAAGAACAATAAAAATGATGAAGATATGTATTGAAACAAATAAAAGTGATGAAGATATGCAGAAGAACAGAAGAACGGACGTTTAGATTTAGTTCATATAACTATGGTGGGAAAAAAATTACCATTTATAATACACGTTTTATAATACAATGATCTTTAATTATATTACAATGATCTTCTTATAATACATTCCTAATATATGAATTTATAATAATTATCAGTTATAATTTATAATAATTACCATTTATAATGTTTAGAATTCTTTCCTAATATATTAAGCAAAAAGAGCGGATTTTTTTTTTCTGGACTTCTGCTATTATATATATATATATATATATATCAACCCTATATACTAAAAGAAAAAACAAGCTGCCACATGTCTTCACCTGAGCAATTTAGTATACGTGTCAACACCTTATTCTTCCAAATCCACGTGTCACCTTCATATTTAGCCATGTGGCACACTATGCCACCACCTTATTCTTCCAATTATAAATTGATTTACTATATCAATTTATCAATTTATCATCAACTTAATAACTAAATTTTCTATTTCCGTATATAAGTATTAAAATCCAATCAAACATTTAATTAACAAATTAAATAATCCCAAAAATCAAGGATATAAAGTTAGCAAGTTTTTTTTTTGAGTTTGCAAATTAATTCTGATTTAAATATTATTATGATATAAAAACCAAGGATATAATTTCAATTATTATCTCTAATATTTATTATACTTTTAATTGTGATTTGAATCATTTACGGGGGTATAACAATCATATTAAATATCTTTTTTAAGCATGTCAAAGATTTATTATTTTTACCATAATTAATTTATTAGCTTTTGCGCAAAAGCAAACTACGACCAAGTATTTTGAAATTAGCATAAATAAACAATTTTATAGATATTTTTCCCTTTCCAAAAAACATTCAAAGATTGAAATTGCACTCTTTCAACCATTTAAAACTAATATGGCTTGAAAATTCGTTGTTGTGACGAGGATGTTACACTTTCAAATAGAACAAATAATGTAGTTTACAAAAAAGTTTTTAGAATTTGAAGTGAACGATTGTATGAAACTCTTCTAAATTTTGAATTTCTTTTTTAGTATTTTAATTATTATTTTGGATCTCTTATAACTATCAGAGTTTGCGACACAAATTTTATTTTTTGACAAATCCGTGTAACACACGGGTGTTGTTCTAGTATATATATAGATTAGCATCGAGAAAAATGAGGACATACGTCAATTAAAATTTAAAATTATTTAATTCGCAATTTGATGTGGGCTGCAATTATAAATTATTTACAAGATATTGGTTAACTAAAGGGGTACAAAAATGTGCTTGCAATGAATCTTGAGCTTAGAAAACATAGTTGAAGTAATAAGTTTTAAGAGATGTACACGTAGCTAAAATCATTTAATTCTTGCTTACAAATATTACTCATTTTACTTTAATAGCAAACTGCCAATTTCTAGTATAAATTCAAAACAATACTATTAATAGTCGTTAAATACAACATAATTATAAGTGAAAACTGAGATGGATGATGCATCATTCATCCATAATTGACATACATCTGGTTATGGAATAAAAATCTACTCATACAAATTTAAGAGGGTGTTTGGCGAGCTTATAAGGTCTTCAAAACATCTTATGACATGTTCAGAGCTTATAAGCTCTCTAAAAGCGTCAGTTAAATTCCTTTGCAGATATCTTATAAACTCTAAAAAAAAAGATGTTACGAGTTTATAAACTACTTTTAAAAAATGTTACTCATTTGGTTTTTGACGATTTTAATTACAAAATTGCCATTTTTAGTTGCTTAAAGCTCACCTAATCTTATTTATCCAAACATTTCAACAACTTATTTTTAAATAAAATCTAGCATCTAATGACGAATCCTGAGCTTTTTTTTAACCTTTTACCTGATGATCTAACACCTTATAAGTTCTAAAAAAATGTTATAAGGTTTAGGAGTTTATAAAATCTTCCAAGTAAACTTAGCCAAACACCCTCTTAATCAAATTTATGGAGCAATGGAATTGGGCTAGTTCAACTTATAATTGGATCATTAGTGGTAAGCCTAAAACAAGGTCCAAACTATTAACAATAGTGCCAGTTGGCTTAGACTGTTTGTCAGACAAAGTATTTGATGTGGGTTAACAAACTCAATTCCGACCATTAAATTCCAAAGTCCCAATTGAGGCCTTGACCATACTTTCTGCTCTTTCAGCAGAAGAATCATCAGAAAAAACAACAGAAGACCAAGAATGTTATCATACTATACTACCCCATCTCCTTAAACATTGTGCCCTTTAAAAATCCAACTCCAATAATTTTTTAATTCTCAATTATACAAATAGGCCCAATAATAAATTAGCCACAATTTTATAGATGCATATCCAGTTCAATGAGCTCAGAGTCTTGTGAATGCTATTCAGTGTATAAATCTAGGAAAAAAACACTAAACTCTTCAAACTATCCAATAATAAATTAGCCACAATTTTATAGATGCATATCCAGTCCAATGAGCTCAAGTCTTGTGAATGCTATTCAGTGTATAAATCTAGGAAAAAAACACTAAACTCTTCAAACTATAAACACTTTACTATACTTTTTAACTTTTTTTTTTTTAATATCTTACCATACAAATTATACAAATTTTGTACTTTGTGGAATACTTCTCACACATTGTTCTCCACGTTAGGACAAAACCGTCTTTACCTAAAATATAAACAAAAGTTGTTATACTTTGCTATCTAAACTTTATTAACAATTTCACTTTGTCATTTGAACTTTGCGTAATTACATTGTCATATCAATTTAAAAAATATATATATGTATATCCATGTATTTTTTTTTATTAAATTTTTATCCATAAAAAATAATTATTATTTACCTTAGTATAATAAATTTATATAATATTTATTTGATATTTTGTTTTATGAAAGAGCTTATAAAATTTATTTGATATTCTTTTTAATAAGAGCTTATAATTAAAATTATAAAAAAATGTTTAAGAGCTTATAAGTTGTTTTTTAAACGTTAAAGAAATTATTTCAATGGGCTGCAAAGGAATATAGTTCGATCTGAAAAATATTGATTAGATTTAAAAATAAATTACGATGAGTTTTTAAGTCAGGTTAGGATCTATGAGGTGATAGCGAATATAACATAAGTTAAAAATACCAATTATATGTAGAAACTATTTTATAGATAACTTATAACGAATTATGTTGAAATTATTTCTAGATAACTATACCCATGCGTAGCTTGTGATAAATCGAACCCGTAAAGAAATGGCGAACCTAATTTTTTTGGTGCAAAATTGAAAACGGAGGGTAAACCCATATCAAACTTAATTAATGATAACCTAAAGCTCAACTGAATCAAGAAGAAAAATTTAAGTTGGATTAAAGCTCAACTGACGAATAAATAATGATTTCAGTTGGATCAAAAGATGAATAAACATGAGTGGGAAATTAGATACTTTGGGTCGCGTCGCTTCGTCATGAGCCTATGTACTTTAGTTTGGGATCTAAAACACAACATACATTAGGCATTAGGCAGTCGGGTGGTCCACAACTAAGACCCCTAATGCGTAAGTCGATTCAGGTCGTGAGATCGCTAGAAAATTATATGCAAAGTCAAGTAGTATGAATGGATTATTTTTATGCAAGTGAACTTGTGAGGTTAATTTATATAGTGTTGATCGGGGACGGAACCACATGCTCCATGTGGGGGTCCCTAATCCTCCCCCAACTTTTTTTTTTTTTACAAAACTCATTAATTATTCACAAAACTCATCTCCAATTTTAATTGAAAAGTAATTATTTATGTACTAAATTTAATTTTTATTTTAATCTTTTGATTTCTATTTAAGTTTTACTATAATTTTTGGGCTAATATATATTATCATTTTGTAGTATTAATCTATTTTTGCTTTTTTAATAGGTTATTGATTATATAAAAGTGTTTTTCTTATATTAAATTATAGATGGTACATACCATAATTATACGGATCTTGGATGTCTTGTCAATTTTAAAAATTTGACTTAGATCCATATCAAACATTTTGTATATATGTTCTTGTTTGAACCCAATTCGCTTGATCCTCTACATGATTTTTATGCGGAGTTTAAATGTTCAAAATTATAGAAAATCTAAATAAATTTTTTAAATATATTCTAAAAATTTAACTAAATTTATCATTTTATCCATTAAACAAGTTGAAAAATCTGTGCGACTAAAGTTGGTCCATTTGAAAAAAAAAATCAAATATCTCCTTAAAAACTCTTGAGTTCACTACGAATTACAAACTTGCTTAGAAAATCTCGTAAATTGTATTAAATGCTAAAGTTAGTGTTTAGGTCAAATATTGAGGTTATCTCAAATACCTTGCTAAACAAATATCAACAAAAAATCTTAATTTATGAATTCAAAACTCACAATTAAATCTTGAGTAAGGCGAACACGGTTTGACGGATCTTATCCATTAGACGGATCTCCAAACCCAACTCATCTTGAAAACACGGATCTTGGCATGTTTTGTCAATTTAGAAAAATTTCACTATAAAGCCCTAAAATCCCTTTTTTTTGACTTAGATCTATATCAAAACATCTTTTGTAAATGGATTTTCCTCGTATTAGTCTTTGAGTTCCAAAATGAATGTGTGGGATCCTTTACATTTCTTGCATGAATTTATGAACGGATATCTTTATATGAAAATGATAAATACAACTTTAATGCTATTCTAATAATTAATACATACATCTAACTTTTATTTTTATCCATTGTTTCATAATCATGTTGATGTTAATGGGAACTACTAAATAAGTTCACACAAACTAAATACTTTTGAGGATCCATTTTTTAACAAACAAGTTAAGGGAAAGAAAATAGACCGTGTTTGGGTAAAGTTACTAATCCATTTGGAAAAAAAATACTTATGTATCTACTTTTTAGAAAACTAATATTTTTCAGGATTCTAGAATACCTTTAATTTAAAAAAATACTTTTGAAAATCTTGCGTAAATTTGCATTGGACTTGTGAGGGAAAAATTAATATTTTTTTCCACTAAAAATATTATTCAAGAAACTTATCTCAACACCTTGCTAAACATGGAAAACTTTTTGATAAATGAAGCCACTATCTGATATTACAAAAATTTTTTGGTTTTGAAACACTCAATTTTGGTAATCTCCACGATTTTTACTTAAATTTTTGAGTTCACATCTAACTCAATTGATATTTTATGTAATCATGAAATTTTTATAAATTAAAACCAAATTTGAGAGCTTTTTTCTTTTCCTTTAAATACATGGTGATTTTACCAAATGAAATTTAAAAACATTAATTTTGTCATACCCCCAACAATTCTGAACTAAAATTACAATTTATCCATTTTGATTTCTTTTATGGTGGTACTATTCATACCCCAAAATTGATAAATACATCACCTCCATATAATTACAAAAATATCTTTCGGTTAAAATACTAAATTATTTTACTTAAAGAATAAGTTCCAAATACACCCACATTCTTCTTCTTCTTGAACAATTTAAAACTTTTTTTTTTTCTAAATAATTCTTCATTTGGAGCTTTTTTTAATAGATTCAAATGGTTGAGTGGATAAATGAATAACAAAGAATTCATATCCATGGTCAAATAATAAAGGTATATTCTTCATTTGCGAACTTAAAGTATATTATTTCTCAAATTTTCAAGTTGAAAAATATCGTCGAATAATAGCAAATGCGAAACTTGTCACAATCACACACTATGAAAAAAATCTATCGTGTCATCGTGGCTTATGGCATGATGGCTAGAAAATCATCAACCATCGTGACACGATGACAAACAATAATCGTGTCATCGTGCCATGTGGCATGATGGCCAAAAATTGATCTCATCCATTGTGCCATATGTCATGTGCATGATAATTGAAAAATCATCATCATGCCACTTTTTTTGTGTCATCGTGCCTTCTATCATCTTCTTCTCCAACATAATCAATCAACATATAATTACAAAAATTACACAAACAATTATCCAACAATTATCCATTAAATTTTACTTAATTAAGACCGAAATCGATGGTGGTGGTGGCACATCATCGTTCTCATCCTCCATCACCATTTTTCTTCTCCGGTAAGTGACCAATTCTCGAGCCATCCTCAATACCATATAGTTAATTTTTTGTACAATTGTAGGTATATTTAGTATTTGGGGAAAAAAATAGATCAAAGATAAATTTTTTAAAATTATAAGTGATGAATTTAGTAAATTAGAGTATTCATCAATTTTGGGTCTATTCCACCAAAACCAAACTAAAATCCATGTAAATAATTAACCCTTCAAACCCACAAAGAACCCTTTTGTCTCCGTCTGAAAAATTCCCAAATTAGCCACCACCAAACAGCAATCGCCATCATCGTCCGATCTAGGTTTCTGTGTTTTTCGTAGTGTGTGCTAATATTTTTCCCGACGATTGGGGATTTTCCCCCTTCGGATTCCCCTTTTTTCACCTTCATCTTTCACACACACCACACCTCACACTGCGTGTCTTATTCTTGATAGAAACCAGTGACCATTTTGCAGTCTCTCTCTATATCAGAGCTCCATACCTCGGGACTTCACCTTTTTCAGTCCCCCCACAAAACCAAAAAAAAAAAAAAAAAAACCATTAAAAAATTATTTTAGCTCCATTTTTATGTAATTTTCAGCCCCCTCTGTCCATCTCATATTATGCTTTCTCAGACTCAGAGCATTGAAGATATTCTAGAGAGAGAAATCAGAGAAAGAGATGTCCACGTGAAAAGATAGATTGAAAAAAAAAAAGGAAAAAAATAAAATTTCAGATGACAAAAACGGTGTGGCGGTAGCTGAGAGAAGCATTTCATGCAATCACATTGGCTTAGACAAGTGTCCTAAATTGGGAGTCTTGAAAAAAATATAATATATATATATATATATATATATATATGTGTGTGTGTCCATTTCCCTTGGGCATAGGTTTCATCATCATTTTTCACACTGAAATACAAAGAAGTTAAAAGAACCCTCTTTGGAAAACCATATATCTTCTCTTTAGCAAAATAACATATAGTAGTTATTAATGATAAAAATCCAATCTTTTTCTCATATTGTTTTCACATTTCATCTCAAAAGTTTTCATCTTTCATGTGTTGTTTTTTGGTGCACCCACAGACACCTCCATATCTGCTCCATCTCCACGTGGTTTTTGCAGCCCATAACTCTATGCTAACCCACACTCCCCTTTTTCACCTCTATTTTTCCTCCCAAAATCTCCACTTTGAGCTCCACTTTTTTTCCTCTCAATTAATTTCTTGTTTTTCCCCATTTGGGCTTCTTCATTGATTCATTCATTTGAAGTGCCGATTAGTTTCTCGAAAATTCTTGATCAATTGAAAAAACCTACTTTCCATTTTCATGGATCACTTATAATTGTTTGTTGTTAATTAGAACTTGTGAAATTCTTGTGAGGTTCCAATTTTTGATGCAATGTCTTCTGTTCTTAGGTTCAGAAAACTCTGTTTTCTTGAGCCCACAAAATATTCCTCATATGATGAGAAAACAAAAGATCAGAAAAACTATGAGAATGTTAACACTGTTCTGTTAGAAAACAACCCAAAAAAGAAGCATCAAAAGAAACCTCCTAAAGAATGGAGGTGTATAGATTCTTGTTGCTGGATGGTTGGATACTTGTGCACAACATGGTGGCTACTTTTATTTCTGTACCATTGTTTGCCGGCAAATTTGCCTGGATTACAGGTGCCTGAGCCACCGGGGGCGAGGCTGAGCCGCCAGGGCCTCACGGCGCTCCACCCTGTTGTTATGGTGCCTGGCATTGTCACCGGTGGGCTTGAGCTTTGGGAGGGCCGGGCTTGCTCGGAGGGCCTGTTTCGCCAGCGGCTTTGGGGTGGTAGCTTTACTGAAATTTTCAAGAGGTTTGAGTTTGCATCATTGTGTTCTTATATGTTTTAGGGATAATTACAAAAACCACCCTGAGGTTTGGGGTAATTGCAGAAAAACCCAAATAAGTTTTGGAAGTTACAAAAAAACCTTGAGTTTGAGTCTGTCTTAAATTTAGTATTTTTATCAAGGGGTGTTTGGGAAATGTTTTTGCTGTGGGCAAAGTGTAAAACGAAATCAAACTTAAGGGGATTTTTGTAATTTTCGAAAATATCTGGTTTTTTGTCATTAGCTCGAACCTCGGGTGGTTTTTGTAATTATCTCATGTTTTTAAGGTTTTAGTTAAGGGGCTTTGTTTCATTCTAGCTATCGTTTAATTTTACAAGTACCCCTTGATATTTTGAAAGATAACTGGAGTTTTTGTAATTATGCTAAACCTCAGGGTAGTTTTTGTAATTTACTCTTTAGTTAACTGACCTTGTGAGTGACACCTAATTGAGCATTTTGGTGGAATTTTAGGCCTATGTGTTGGTTGGAGCATCTATCCCTGGACAATGAAACAGGGCTTGATCCACCCGGAATTCGGGTCCGGGCCGTGCCGGGGCTCGTTGCGGCTGACTATTTTGCTCCAGGCTATTTCGTTTGGGCTATTCTTATTGAGAATTTGGCGCGCATTGGTTATGAGGGGAAGAATATGTACATGGCTGCTTATGATTGGAGACTGTCTTTTCAGAACACAGAGGTAATATGGTTTATTCATATTTAAACAGATGGAAATGTTGGAGAATTAATTTTCAATAATGTGATATACTAATTTACTTCTTTTTGTAGTTTCTGTAATAAATATAACATGTTATGAGTTATCCTCTTTAATTATCAGGTGATATGCACATGAGGTACATTTCTTTTAATAGATATGATAGTGAAACTCTATTTATTAAGACAGTACAATTTATGGAATATGAGCATTTAATACAATAATTACACTTGTCTTATTTGCTGAAAAAAATTCCATGTGTACTTGAATGTCAAACTATACACGGTTAATCGTATTTAAACAGCTAGAATGTCAAAGGACCAATATTATTTTGTAATGTTTGATAGAATTTTAATTATGTTGAGCATGTGTTAATGTACTCATTATTGGTTGAGCAGGTGAGGGACCAAGCTCTAAGTAGGTTGAAGAGCAAAATCGAGCTTATGTACGTGACAAATGGGTATACAAAAGTGGTGGTGGTGCCTCATTCAATGGGTGTAATCTATTTTCTCCACTTCATGAAATGGGTCGAAGCCCCTCCGCCCATGGGCGGAGGTGGCGGCCCCGGTTGGTGTGCTAAGCACATAAAATCGATAATGAATATTGGTCCGGCATTTTTGGGTGTTCCGAAAGCTGTTGGTAACGTATTGTCTGCTGAGTGCAAAGATGTTGCTTTTATCAGGTACTAAGCAGCTACTTGTCATTACATTTCCAATTTTTTTTTTTTTTTGCATTTTTATGTAGTCTAATCTAATTAGACCTTCTCTAAGGGAGTGTTTGCAAAAACTTCTGTTTTAGAGGAAGTGATTTATTGTTGTAGAAACGGAAAGTAGTTGAGAATAAAAAATTGGTACCGTTTGCAAATAAAAGCTGAAAGTTGAATTAAGTCTTGAATAAGTTGTAAAAGTGTTCTATTTGTGTTTAAAAATCAAACCAGAAGGAGAATTGAGCTTTTAGATTTTGAATAAATTATGCAGAATCAAAAGCAGATGAAACACTCAAAACACTTTTTTTTCCAGCCAAAATCCGACAATCTCTTTTTTTAAGTGTTTGCAACAGTCCCTAAATAAGCGACAACTATCAGTTCATTTCTTAATTCCCCTGGTGATATATTTTAGTGATACTTCAGAAAATAAAGGAGCTGGTGCATTTTAATTTTAATAACCATCTGTCTCAATATCACGTTTTATGACGAAAAATTCTGTTTTCTGATCATCATATTAACATTGTCCTAAATCCTGCAATCAATTTTGCAGAGCCATGGCTCCTGGTCTATTGGATTCTGAGATTTTCGGCCTTCAGGCTCTTGAACACGTCATGCGTGTATCTCGAACATGGGACTCTATCATTTCCTTGTTACCTAAAGGAGGAGACACCATTTGGGGTGACTTGGATTGGTCTCGAAGGAGATCATGTATGTGATTCAGCAATGAAAAAATATCAACAGCAATTTGACATGAAGGGCAATAATACCGATGGTAGAAGAGGTTTTCAAGTACAAGAATCGACAAAATATGGAAGGATTGTATCTTTTGGGAAAGCGGCATCAGAATTGCATTCTTCGGAGATCTCTGGTCTTGGTTCCCAGGTATATATATGCAATCATATATTCCCGATTTTCTTTGTAGTGTAATTTGTGACTAACCTCTTATTGTAAGAGTTTTACGGTTAAGGATCTTGGAGAAACAATAAGATAATTCTCTAAAATGCGAGACAAGCCTAAAATAAGTATGACGTTGTGCTCTCCAATCTTCCTTTTGCCTTAAAAATAATAATTGAAATGAGAGAAAATTTGCTTGCAGAGATATCCGTAAAATTGAAAAATCAGACTCAATGTGCAATTTTTAGAAAGATGAGTGTTTGCCAAATGGTAGCCTTGATGAATAGAGGAGTAAAAGTCTATTTAGGCAAAAAAATGTAATTTTATCGTGATCTATGCATCAAAAACATATTAACAACATCTGTTGTATATGACACACATAATTTTGTTGCCTGTTTAGTTAGATATGACATCACCGATATGCATATGTTAGCATCTTAAAGTTAAAATTCCTCACTTTCGATATTTGTTTCTTCATGTTTTGATCAGAAGGTTGGTTTGTCTATTTGTGTTCTTCATCCACCATAAGACAGATTATGATGCTCGTCAATAGTTTTTCCTTATAAATTAACAAGATATCTTTCATGAAAAATGTTTTGCCTACAAAATATTAAGATTCTAATATTTTCTTTTGTTCTTCAACTCAATGGTTATAGAAACAGGTATATTTGCACAATGCCACCTCTCCACAATCCCTGGCATCATGCGGAAAAGTTTGGACGGAATATGATGAGGTGAGTCCCGAGAGCATCCGGAGAATTTCGGAGAAAAAAGCGTACACTGCAAATACTTTATTGGAACTTATCCGATCTATTGCTCCAAAGATGATGAGAAGAGCGGAAGCTCACTTCTCACATGGCATAGCTGACAACCTTGACGATCCAATATATAACCATTACAAGTATTGGTCGAATCCGCTTGAGACCAAGTAAGCATGAATTATGAATCATGTAATAATCCCTACCCTAAAAAGAAATATTGGAGATTTACAACAAGATGGGAATTCAATTTTTTAATATATATTTGACATCTATCCATATTCAGGTTACCTGATGCTCCAGACATGGAGATTTACAGTCTATATGGAGTCGGAATTCCCACCGAAAGATCATACGTATACAAAGTATCATCCTCCTTCCGGTGCAAAAACATCCCTCTCCAAATCGACAGTTCTGCCGATGGCAGAAACGGCTGCTTAAAGGGTGGAGTCTACTTTGTGGATGGAGATGAAAGTGTACGGTTTTAAGTGCGGTTTCATGTGTGCCAAAGGATGGCGAGGAAAAACACGGTTCAATCCTTCCGGAATCGCTACTTACGTAAGAGAGTACAAACATAAAGCACCGGCGAATTTGTTAGAGGGACGAGGTCTACAAAGTGGGGCCCACGTTGACATCATGGGAAACATTGCCTTGATTGAGGATGTTTTGCGTGTGGCGGCTGGTGCGTCGGGCGTGGAGCTCGGGGGAGATAGGATTTATTCGGATATCATGAAAATGTCGGAAAAAATAAACGTTCGACTGTAATTTGCGGGACTAAAAGATTTTGTTGAAGAGTTTGAGCAGTTATTGACACTTAAGTTGGCATAAGAGGATCATCAGACAAAATAGAGTGGTAAAATTTTGGAAATCTGGATAGCTGCCTTCTGAGCATGGGGGAAGAGTTGAACGTAAGGCGCTGATGTAACGGTTCGTTCGATCTCACCGGATATTGACTGTAAGTTTTTTAATTGATTAGTGTAACTTCCTCACTTCTTGTAATCTAGTGAATAAAGTTTGTTCTTCAACTTTAACTTTCGTGTAATCAGATGAGAAAAAAGGGATTTTTCCTTCAATTTTATGTGTGATTTTTGTATGCTGATCAAATGGCTGTCTTGTTATATTTTTGGTTATATCTGCATTCTTGATCGGATATTTACACTGTTAACCCCCTTGTTTTACATTTTTTGGTGCCAAAGGAGTCTGGTTAAGACTCTCAAGCCCAGACCTTAGGTTCGAGTCCCCCCAAGATATATGTACTAACAAAAGCACAAATAAAACAAGGAAGGCTGCTTAACTATAAACTTTTTTTTTTTTTTTTTACTTTTTTGTTTCTTTTTCCTTTTTTTTCCTACTCTGTGTTCTTGGGGTAAACTTCAAGAAGCTAAACTAGGTTTGTTACTAGCAACATATATAAAAGATGATTGTCAATTTTATGTCTAGAAAGCATTAAAAATTCTTCTTATTATTATTATGCTGGGGGAAACAAAATGCAAGATTAAGGGTTGAAATGGTCACATCCTAGGTTGTGTCATTTACGTATTCTCAAGTCTCAACAAAAGAGAAAGAAAAAAAAAAGCAGCAGCATTAATTACAAAACTATCTATGAGGTTTAGACTAATTACAAAAAAAAATCCAATTACCCTTTAAAATTATAAATATTTTCTTAACATTTGTTTTTATCTTAAAAATTGCATAATCAGTGTTACCCTCCTGAATCCTGAGGGCCGAGGGGAATGGGAGAGGAGAGGGGATAGGTTAGGTAAATACAAATCTCAAGGGAATATTTGTAAACTTTGGAAAATAACTGGAAATTTTGGTAATTAAGCTAAACTTCAATGGTAGGTTTTGTTATTATCCAAAAAAAAAAAATATCTAATGATCTTCTTTTCCACAATTTAACACCATGTCCAAAGAGCAATCAGACTTTTACAGGCAAATGTATACAATGCCCAAAGATAGGTTTTTGACTTTTCACTTTACTTGGAGTGTTGGACTTCAACTTTCACATATAAATACAGGCCAAAACTTGGAGATCCAAATGAAAAACTCAGAAGGACAAAGAGATGGAGTTTTTCAGAGCTTGACTATAATGAGCTTTCTTGTTTCATTTGATTCAGAGACTGTATACTTCATTATCCTCTATATTGCTCAACTCATGGCATAGCTATTAACCTGCATCTCATCTATATACCAAGGGCAAACACATTCTCAATAACAAGAGCACACTAATGCACAAGGAATTAGTCGGAGACACCACGAGTAAAATCCAAATACAAGTACTAACAAGCATGCTCATTATGTAACAAGGTTCATAAGGATCTCTATTTGGGAAAGAAAAAAGGGTTAACTAAAAAAACTACTCCCGAAGTTTAGCCTAATTACTAAACAAACCAATCATCTTGCAAAATTACAAATACCTTCTTGACATTTCTTTCTCTTTTACAAATTGCACCCTTGGGAGGGGGTGTTTGTAACACTTTAAGGGAGCATTTGTAATATTGAAAGATAATTGGAGTTTCTGAAACTAAACTAAACTCGGGTAGTTTTTGTTACCATCCCAAGAAAAAAAAAGGCATCAAGAGCAGGAACAAACAGAAGATGTGTAATACCCAAAGAGGTTAGTTAACCTTTGTTTAGACAATATGTGACAAGAAATAACTCGACATATTTGCCATTCCAAGCCTAATTTTGTTTCAATCCTGCCTCTAGCCTTTGCTCACCATTAATCAACGGAAGCACTTTAAACTGTATTTTGGAATTTTCACTTAAAACAATTTGTTTGATTTAGTATAAAAAGTGACTAAGCGAGCAACCTTTTAAGTACTTGTTGGCCCATCAATCATTTGATAAAGGATTTGCTCCCACATGAAATAAATTATTTGATTTATATATATAAACACCAATAAGTTGCAAAATTTTCTAAAAAACCCAGGAGCAGGAAGGAGCTCTAACATTTATTATAGGCAACTAAAAGCTAAACAAAATACACACATGAACAAACACCGTCAAAAACTCGAGCTTCGAGAGCATCAGAGGACAAAAATAAAATGGTAATTATAATCTAGCAAAGAATGTACACATGCATATACACATAGAAGTATCAAACATGAAAGCATCAAAGCAATATGTTGGTATATATGCGAAAACAGAGCAGTTTTTCCTACCTGGAGACTTTACGGCAGTGATCCAACAATTTATCAACATCTTCTTCATTGATGCGGTAGTCTTCCATGGAAGAAGTGTTTTTCACGCTATCGTCTGAGAATTTCCATCGGGTCAAAATATTGCAAATTCTTTTCATCTATTAAGTGAGTCAAGAAACCAAGGTGTACGAGAAAATTAAAATATACAATAGTTAATGTACCCGACATTTGGTCAGTAAAATAGCTAGGAATACTCATACATAAAAGGATACGGCAACAACTCTAGCGTCTATTTTTGTGCCAGAAGTATCAGCTGTCTTTTGTTCTCCATGATCCAACGGGCGGACAAGGAGTTCGTCTTCGATCAGATCCAATTTACTTGCAAGAATTGAGACAAGAAAGCGAAAGATTGATGGGCTCATCTCACTTTCCTGAATCAGTGTTAATAATCTTGCAATAATGCTCCAAATTGCATTCTGCGCCTCTGTGTCGTCAGAAGCAAATGGGAACACATCAAATAGACCCTGCAAGAAATTCATATCTGACACGAACCAAATTGTCACGGATTGATTCTGATTTTAATATATTGTGTCAGAGAAAACAATTGCCACAGATAGCTAATAAAAATCATGAATAGATTTACCTTGTGACAACTCAGAAGCTAAATCGGTTGCATCAGTAAGAATATTTGCTATCAACACTGCAGCTGTTACACAAGAGCTGGCAACCTGCAGGGGTGAATTACAGTTTTTTAAGACACTTCATTGAAAACTGAAGTGGAAGGGCAAAGTATTGCCTTGACAATGCTTCCAGCAGTTTAATACTAGCTTGCCGTGAAAAGCCACAATGTTTGGGTGTAATCTCATTTGCGCGCAAAAAGGAGTACTAAAAGATATTTACAATCAATGAAAACCAATAAATTTATCAATTAGCTGAGACCTTTTTATTTCTTATATAAAACAGATAGTGAGAATCCATGAAAACAAATTGAATAAACTTTTACATGGTAAAAAACAAAACACAGATGGAATTTCAAAAATATATATTTCTACGTGTGAAGAATATAATTCATGTTTTTCGTCAAAGCACATAAGCATAAGGATGCACAGAGATTTCAAATGACACTTTGCAGAATGTATCTAGTGTTTTTGCTAATTTATACTGGCAGAATAAGTCAGAGCTTTTTTGTGTTTCGGATGGAGACAGTGGCGTAGCCAGGACGCCATAACAGGGGTCGGCCAATACACGAAAGTAGGGTAAGCCAGATATAAAAATCATATAAATCCTAACTAATTTTTTTTAAAAAAAAATTGCTTAGTAAAAAAATGGAATTTAAAAGAAGGGTGGCCGGGGCACAGGTTGCCCCCTCTTCCCCCTAGCTGCACCCCTGGATGGAGAATAGTCCAATAGCTGTACCCCTTATTCTCAACAAGTGTTCCTGGGGATGAATGGTTAACTGGTTGCTTTTAAAGAACAGGGCATAGTACTATATTCTCTAGTAACACGAAGCAACTAATGTACACTGCACTATACGAATGTACATCAAATTAACATGAATATATATTGTACCAGGTACGTGCATAATGAAGCACAGGTGGAACACGGCATACATTATTATTACGTGTAAAGTTTTGGCAGACACAGCATACCTCAAATTTATCAGGAAGTTCAATCAGATCTTTTACTAGTTGCAGGAGCTCTTTATTTAGACATATTTCTTGTGAATATTCATCCATGGTGGAGAGAGCTTCAATCGCCCGAAGAACCATATCTAGTACTGTATACCTGATGCAGTATGATTCGAAGTCACTAACATCCTCGCCCAGCTGGGATTGGGTTAAAAGGAAAATAATCAAGTACTTGAAAATTAAAGGTAGGAAAATAAGTCTATATAATCACGAAATCCAAATGAAATACAGAACGGTTTTCTAAGTAATGACATTTTGTTGATTTATGGTGTATGTCATGTGACTTTCACAAGAAATAAATACAGACGTGCACACACACTCACAAACATATACTTCCTTTGTCCCAGATTTATTGCTCATACAAGAAATGCCCCATTTCCTAGAATATCAATTCTTTTTCTCAAAAGTACCGTCTAACTTATGTGGATAATGTGAACTACTAACTCACTTACTCATTCACTAGTTTTGAGGACAAAAAATGTAAACATACCAAAACTTTCAATCTTTCAACTCTCATACAAAACTCCGGCTAAGTTAGGAGGAAAACTTTTGGAATGAAGCAAACAATATATTATTTTATGTACAGGGACTACCATCAATGTACTTACTGGAAGAAAGAGGCACACACACTGATAGAAAACAATTAGGTAATGGAATTCTGTTCCACAGTGGCACAAATCACACTACAAAAGGTTTTGGTAAAACATGAAATGAAAAAGTTGGCAGCCGTAAGTTTAATTTGTTCTGAGAATTTGGTTGACAGCCAAGGGCATAAAAAAAAAAAATAACTGCATTATTGCAAGATGCAAAATATAGAAAATCCATTCAAGATGTCATTTATCCAAAATACCATTAGTTATGGAGCATTAAAGCAAAAGTTTAAGGGGGAAAGTGACAGTGTACAATTCAATAATTCATTTGAATATAACTGTACGTGGTAAACGCAAAAAGAATGAAGAAAACTTTCGACAATCTCCATGTCATAAATCATTTTTCACTAAACCAAAGGGCCCAAAACAATTGTGACATTGCCAGATAACAGTTTATGACCTGCTCCAACTAATAGTGCAACAAATTTGAAAATATGTTAATTGTTTTCACAAGATTTCAGTCCAGAGCATCAGGATAAATAAGCTCTATCTGGTACTGCAACTCCCCATTATGCAAAAGAAGCTAACCTCTCGGGAATTCGTTCTCCTTTCAGTTTGCTCATTTCGAAAGCCAAGAGTTTGAACAGAAGATTCGAAAGATCCAGTTCCAACAAACGTGGAAGAAGAATAGCGGCGACTTCCTTTTGACTTTCTAAAACAGCCAAGAGGAAACCAACAATCTGAAAATTGAATAAGAATAGCTCAGGCAAAGCCAGACAGTGTTCAATAAAACTGCCTATAAAAGTTTATACAATTCAAAAGGACACCACAGCCAAAATTTATACGTATTATTACCGTAACAACACTAAACTGGTCGCCACTCTACAAATTACAAGAGGGTTTCTACTTCCAAATTCATTCTCCCACATGTGAGCTCCATCGAATCAAATTATACAAGCTAAACTAATAATCATATTCTTGTTCGGTTTGTTCCAATCCATACTAGTGAGATTCATATGTAACTTGAAATAAATTTCCAGAGTTCATGTTTCTGAACCTTCTTTCAAATATAGCTAATAATGAAGCACCACTAAATTCTGGTCCCTAAGTATGTGGCATTTGTATTCAATTACCCTACAATAATATTGCTAAGCTTGAACCATCTCATTGACCAAAAGTCCAGATATATTTCCCCGGCTCAATGTATCAATAGTTATTAATAATATTTTAAGATCTCATATCTGAAAGCCTGTTAAATTTATTTATGAAACCATACTTCACGAGAGGCGCTTTATACACTATCGCAAAATTGAGAACCTTTTATATGAACATATGCTCTAGTTTTACCTAGTTTGTGCTCAAATATTAACATGGAACATCACATAAATTAATCATTATGACATAATGGAAAAAACGCCAAGATACTGTTCTTATGTTCTTGCCTTTTCAAGGAGTTGCGGATTTAGAGCATTTTCAGCAATCCAAAGAATACGAGAGAGAGTTTGCTCAGCCTGCAATGCTTCTGCCCAAAAAACACCTTCGCTACCTTGAATGCACAAGGTCAACACCCTACATGTACAACATAACGCGCAGTAAGCCTTTTATCAATTATTTTTCAAGTGACACGGGTTAGATATTATGCACAAGGAAAATGAGAGGAATCAGATTCACAGACGAAAGCCAAAGCATAGGTTTATACTTTCATGTGGTCTGAATAACCAAATTATTACATCTAACAACTACGACTCTCAAAGTTGATAGATATCCGTGTATTAAAACTATATAAACGCGTTCAAATTATTTTGTGTACTGAAGAAATATTCTCATTAATCTTGATTCCTGACTTAATACATGATTACATATTTATATACAAGAAATGGGAGACATATACTCAAGCATGTTCCCTAAAATACTCCACTTACATATATTATATACATTACTTTAACAATCCCTGATTTTTTCCCTGATTTCCTCCACAATATTTTCCTCAAATATCTCCTAAGATTACTCATTCAAGATTTCCCACACTCCCCCTCAAGCTGGTGAATATAGATCTTCCATTCCCAGCTTGCTAGCATTCTCATGAAACATGTTGTTACACAGTCCCTTTGTCATCACATCTGCAAGTTGAAGTCCTGTCGGAACATACGGAGTACAAATTAGTCCGCTGTCTGCAGCTTCTCTTTAATAAAGTGCTGTCTCATCTCTATGTGTTTCGTCCGGTCGTGTTGTCTTGGGTTGTGGGCTATACTTATAGCTGATTTGTTATCACAATACAACTTCATCGGTTTGCTCCATTGAATCTTGAGGTCCTCAGGATGATTTTGACCCACATTAATTCACATACTCCTGTTGCCATAGCTCTAAACTCGCAGCTTCGCTTGACCTTGCTACCACACTTTTTTTTTGGTTCTCAGGGATATCAAGCTTCCTCCAAGAAAGGTCTGATACCCCGAAGTTGATCGTCTATCAACTGGAGAACCGCAAAAAATCTCCATCTGTGTAAATCTGTCAAATCAATTTCAGATCCCTTTTTGAATAAGATTCCTTCCTGGATGTGCCTTTAAGTAATGAAGTACTTTAGATCGCTGTAGGTGAACTTCCCCGGGATCATGCATAAATTGACTTATAACACTAACGGAGTAGCTATATACGGCTAGTATGGGCGAGATAGATGAGTTTCCCAACTAGTCTTTGGTACATATCTCTGTCAACAACCTTATCTCCAAATGCCTCACTTAATTTGTGATTCGTTCAATGGGAGTTCCAATTGGTTTGCTAGTCGTCATGCCTGTTTCCTTGAGTAGGTTTGTAACATACTTTTCTTTGAGAAATAAAAATTCCTCGCCTTGATCAAGCTACTTCAATTCCAAGGAAATACTTCAATCTTCCTAAATCTTTTATTTCAAATTCCATGGCTGACAGACACCGCTTGAGGCTTCTTTCTCTACTTCATCGTTTCCTGTCACTATGATATCATCCATGTACACAATTAAAACAGTGACTCTCCCTAAAGTTGAATGTTTGATGAAAAGCGTGTGGTCTCCTTGACTTTGCTTGTAACCACTAGCTATCATCACCTTAGCAAACCGTCCAAACCAAGCTCGTGGGGATTGTTTCAGCTCATATAATCATGGTTTTGAAAAACGTAAACGGGAACTGAGGCGTTTTTCCCCCATGAAGCGGGGCGTAAGCCTCGAGACGAGTTCGAGGCGTAAGCCTCATCATGAAAGCTCAAAATTAAAATTCATAGATACCAAAACAATCTTAGAGTTTTTCCCAAAATACACAACATAAATAGACAAAATAGAAGTAAATATAGGTCCATTACTTAAGAGGATTCTAATTTCTAAAGTTTTTTAAGCCATTCATTCACTATTGTTGTTATCACTATCATTAGGATCATCTAGGTCATCATCATCATCATTCATTCACTACTGTTGTTATCACTATCATTAGGATTGTTGAGAAAGGAGAATATTGACAGTGATAATTAACAAGATTTTAGGAGATTTAGTTGTACAATATATTTAGTGTGTTAGAGAAAAATGGAAAAGATCAGCTGAGATAATTAGCAAGATATTTAGAGATTTGATTGTGCATGATATTAGGGATTTTATTTTATTTTTGTAATCTGTGAGATAGATGTTTCCTTTCTTATATTGTAGAAGTCCTCTATAAAGAGGAAACAATGTATACAAATTCAAAACATCGAAATAAAAGTTTACTCCTTTGTTAGCATGGCATCGAGCCATACTAATTCACTCGAGAGAAAAAAAAAAAAAAATTCGCTGCATATTATTTCTTCTTCCTTAACAATAGCTATGTGCGGCGTTTCCGGCTCAAAGAACTAAAACAACCCAATCCTCAATAGTGAATCCCTCCTATTCGGATCACCACCATTCGCCTCAATGGTGACAATTTTTACGGTGGTCTCAATCGGTTCGTATGTATATCGGAGGTAGAGGGAAGATAGGGTATCTTATCGAGACAAGGTCGAACCGGCTTTAGATGATCCTTTGTATGCAACCTGGGATGCGAGAAAATTCAATGGTGATGACATGGCTTGTGAACTCCATGAATGAGGAGATTGGTTCCAATTATATGTGTTACTCCACAAAGAAAAGAGTTGTGGGACAACGTGAATCGGATGTACTACGATTTGGGTAATCAATCCCAAGTGTATGAATTGACCCTTAAACTTTGTGAGATTCGGCAAGGAGAAGAATCATCACAAAGTACTTCAATTCATTGAAGCTTTTGGCGGGATTTGGATTTGTTCAATGATTATGAATGGAAGTCTCATCGATGACGCCAATCATTACAAGCGGACCGTGGAAGCTCACCGTATCTATAAGTTTCTTGCGGACTCAATGTAGAGTTTGATGAGGTTAGAGGACGCATTCTTGGCGAGTTCCTCTTCCTCAAATCGGTGAAGTCTTTCTTTGAAGTTCGCAGGGAAGAAAGTCGTCGACACGTAATGTTGGGGAAGAAACTCGATAGCGAGATTGTTGAAAGTTCGCCGCCTTAATGTTGTTAACATTGTTGCCGATAAAGCAACCACTTTTAAGCGATGGACTTGAGAAAGACCACGGGTTTGGTGGTGATCATTGTCACAAGCCGCGCCACACTCGAGAAACCTGTTGGAAAATCCATGGTAAACCAAATTGGCGAGCAACAAGCCTACAGAGAAAAGCAATCATTCCAATCCCAAGCGCAAATGCGGCATTCAATGAATCGGACTCAAGTCCCTTTAGCAAAGTGCAAATGGATCACCTTCAAACTGCTAAAATCGATTCCTCATCCTGGTATTCCTAGTGTTTCTCTTGCACAAACAGGTAGTGCACCTAATGCCTTTTTCTGTTGTTTAAATTCTACTCCATGGGTAATCGACTCGGAGCTTCGACCATATGACCGTTTTCACATCTTTTCAATACTTATTCACCATGTTCTGGTAGCGACAAAATTAGGATTGCGGATGGTAGTTTCTCACCTATAGTGGAAAAGGTTTGGTAAAATTATCGGAGAACATACATCTTAAATCATTTCTTCATGTTCCAAAACTAACATGTAATTTTTGTCTGTGAGTAAACTTATCAAAGACTCTAATTGTTGTGTTTCTTTCTATGATTCTCACTTTGTGAATTTCAGGACGAACTCGGGGGAAGAAGATTGGCGATCTTAAGTTGGTAGATGGCCTTTACTACTTTGATGGTGTTTTCTCCAAAATAAATGCTCAAGGTCTTAGTAGTGTTCGATCTCTTTCGCTCATGAACAAATAATGTTGTGGCACTTAAGACTAGGACACCCTAGTTTTTTATATCTTAAACATTTGTTTCCTACTTTATTTAAAGGATTGGATTGTTCATCCTTGGATTGTGAAAGATTTGCTATTTGTCCAAGAGCCATCGTACTACTTATTATCCAAAACCTTATGTTCCTCAAAGCCATTTTATTTAATACATAGTGATGTGTGGGGACCTTCAAAAATAGCAACTATTTCGGAAAAAAATGGTTTGTTACCTTCATTGATGATCATACACGTTTATCTTTGGATTTATTTGATGAAGGAAAAATCGGAAGTTGGAAAACTTTTCAAAGATTTTTATAACATGATTGAAACCAATTCCAAGCAAAAATTGGCATTTTTCACACCGATAATGGGAACCGAGTATTTTAATGAAAGACCGGGAGTTTTTTGAAAAGAAAAGGTATCCATCATCAATCTACTTGTGTGAATACCCCTCAACAAAATGGAATTGCGAACGAAAAAATAAACATTTACTTGAAGTGGCTCGTCTTTATTATGTTTTCAATGAATGTTAGAAATACCTTTGGGGAGAAGCGGTTTTAATGACCTCCTATCTCATTAATAGAACGCTACCAGAATTCTAAAGTATAGCACACCACTAGAATTTTTAAGAAAAGTTTTCCTTATCTAGAATGTACTACGATTTACCATTTGAAAGTTTTGGTTGCGTTGCTTTTGTTCATCCGCTTTAATCATAATCATTCCAAACTCGATCCTAGGGCCGAAAAATGTGTTTTCATTGGGTATGCTTCTAGTAAAAAAGGGTATAAATGTTATCATCCTCAAACAAGAAAAATCTATGTGAGCATGGATGTGTCTTTCATTGAGGTCAAACCATTTTTTGACAAAAATTCTCTTGGGGAGATTCGGGTAATGGAAGAAAATTTTTGGGATTTATCTCACACTCCATTACCACATACATTTTTAGATACTCCACTCTTGATTATAATTATGAGGAACAATGTGACAAGATTAATAAAAATTCTAGTCATATAGTGCAAACATAATCGTATTCGAAACAGGGGGAGAATCAATACGACCCAATACCGAGCTTTTGGTTTATACTCGGAGAAAAACTCATCAAAAGAGTCAAAGTTAGCCTATTTCTCTTGGTAATGACCAATCACTACCTCCGGGGACTGAAGCTCCTAATATCACAGGTAGTCCTACTCCTAACCTATATTCAATCCCCTGTCATTCCTCATGTAGACCTTGATATTCCTCAGAAAGCTCTAAGAAAAGGTACACGAACGCACAAATATCCCGTTGCCAAATATCTATCCTATGAAAAACTCTCTCATACTCATAAAGCTTTTACCTCAAAAATCTCACACATGTTTGTTCCAAGAAACATTCAGGAAGCCCTTGATGATCCAAATTGGAAATTAGCAGTAATGGAAGAAATAAATGCTCTTAAAAAAGTGGTACTTGGGAGTTAGTTGATTTACCTAAGGAGAAAAGAAGCGTAGGATGTAAGTGGGTCTTTCTTGTTAAATGTAAACCTGATGGTAGCATAGACGTCTGAGGCGGATTAGTAGCAAAAGGGTTCACTCAAACCTATGGAATTGATTACCAGGAAACTTTTGCTCCTGTGAGCTGTAGCCAAGATAAACTCGATCGAATTTTGTTATCATTGGTCATGTAAATTACAATCGGCCTTTATTCGATTAGACAAAAAAAAATGCCTTCTGAATGGAGATCTAGAGGAGGAAGTATACATGGATTTACCACTGGATTTGAGGAAAAGCTTGAATCAAGCAAAGTTTGCAAACTAAAAAAATCTTTATATGGCCTCAAACAATCTCTCAGAGCTTGGTTTGAGAGATTTGGAAAAGTTGTAAAGGATTGTGGCTCTTGTCAAAGTCAAGTGACCATACTATGTTCTACAAACACTGATAAAGATGGTAAGATTGCTATTTTGATTGTTTATGTGGATGATATAGTTTTTGGTGTGACAAAGAAGAGTTGGAGAGATTGAAAAAAAGACTTTGCGGTATTTTTTTTGAAATCAAAGACTTGGGAGTCTTAAAGTACTTCCTTGGAATGGAGTTTGCTAGATCCAAAGAAGGTATATTCGTAAACCAACTCAAATATGTTCTTGATCTACTTGATGAAACAGGACAACTAGGTTGCAAACCGGCTGAGACACCAATTGAACCCAACATAAAATTGTTGCCATCCAAAGATGATGAAGTAAAGGATAAAGAACAATATCAAAGGCTAGTCGGGAGGCTAATTTACTTGTCCCATACACGCCAAGATATTGGTTTTGCGGTAAGCATGGTAAGCCAGTTCATGCATGCACCTGGACAACAACACTTTGATGTTGTTTATAGAATCCTCGGATACCTAAAAGGGTCACCTGGAAGAGGTTTATTGTTTAAGGGTCGTGGGCACCTACATGTTGAAGCATTCTGAGATGCAGATGGGGGGAATGCGGTGGATAGGCGTTCAACTTCAGTTCTTGCACATTTGTTGGAGGTAACCTTGTTACTTGCGAAGCAAAAAGAATGTGGTGGCGGGAGTAGTGCGGTGAGCCGAGTTTAGAGCGATTGCTCTTGGAATCGTGAGGTGTTGTGGATTAATCGTTTATTAGAAGAATTGAAGGTGTCGCTTCCCTTCCAATGAAAGTGTCTTTGTGACAACAAAGCGGCTATTTCAATAGCTCATAATCTGTACTTCATGATCGAACAAAGCACGTGGAAGTAGACAAGCATTTTATCAAGGAAAAACTCGAGAATGGACTTATATGCATGCCTTATATTCCTACTACCGAACAAGTAGGCGATGTTCTTACAAAAGGGGTTCCTACAAAACAGTTTGACAGATTAATTGGCAAGTGGCTATGGAAGATATCTTTAAGCTGCTTGAGGGGAGTGTTGAGAAAGGAGAATATTGACGGTGATAATTAACAAGATTTTAGGAGATTTAGTTGTACAATATATTTAGTGTTAGAGAAAAATGGAAAAGATCAAATTTGAGATAATTAGCAAGATATTTAGAGATTTGATTGTGCATGATATTAGGGATTTTATTTTATTTTTTGTAATCTGTGAGATAGATGTTTCCTTTCTTATATTGTAGAAGTCTTCTATAAAGAGGAAACAATGTATCTGATTCAAAACATCGAATAAATAAAAGTTCTTGCTTTGTTAGCAAGGATCATCTATTGTCGCAAGTTCTGCATTCTTCAATGAAAACTTGAGAAGAGGTTGTTTTCCTTCTTATTGCTTATGCGAGAAGCACTCTTTTTCTTTCCTTAAAGAATCGAGTCTTTTTCTTAATTTATTGTAGTGGGGAACAAAGTGGTTTCACTTTTCAAAGATAAAAGAAAAGTTAAAGCACTAAAGATAAAAGAAAAGCCAAAGCACCACTGCTTTTTTCCAAAGGCGCACGCCTCCCTAAATATAATATTTTAATGCGCTCGAATCTTTAAATATGCGCCTCGATTTGAGGCGCGCCTCAAGGCGTGCGCCTCGGGCGATTTTCAATACCATGCATATAATGCCTTTCGTAATCGACAAACTTTGTTATGGTCAACCCCACCAAAACCCGGTGGAATGATCATATAAATCTCTTCTTCTAATTCTCCATGAAGAAACACATTCTTCACATCATACTGCTGCAATTCCCAATCAAAATTAACAGCTAATGACAACAAAATCCTTACTGTATTCATTTTTGCAACGGGTGCAAACGTTTCTTGATAATCCACTCCATATGTCTGTGTATATCCTTTCGCTACTAACCTCGCCTTATAACGTTCTAGGAACCCATCTGCTTTAAATTTTACCGCATACACCCACTTGCAACCCACTGCTTTCTTACCTTTTGGTAAATCCACCAATTCCCAAGTCCCATTCTTCTCTAATGCATTCAGTTCAGCTTCCATAGCAAGTATCCATTCTTTCTTTGATAATGCTTCAGACAATAAGCTAGGAATAGAAATTATGTTTTAGGTGGAAAGGAAACTTTGATGGCTTGGGGAAAACTTCTCAAAAGACACAAAGTGAGACAATGGGTATATGGGTCTTTTGGTGCATTCTCGAGTGTTTTTTCTTACAACAATAGGCAAGTGTAGATCTTGGTCAAGGTTAAGAGGCTCGAGACAATGTGGTTCAGGACTGGAAGAAGGATTGTCTGTTGGTGGTGTAGAATCTAAATTTGATTCGTTCATTGTTACCCATTTCCGAAGCTTGGTTCAGAGGATTGTTCTTGCCTTGTAGTCAAGATGGGGTCTCTTTTCCTTGCATACACTTGGTCAAACCGAAACTGGTCAAAGATTTTTCCATCTCTTTTTTCTTCTAATCCATCAGATTGTGGAATTGACTCTTGAGATTCAGATTTGGACAACTCAGACTTGGACAACTCAAGTGGTGGAAAGTTTGACTCCTTATTTTCAAGTGTGTGAAACTCCTCCTGAGGATAAGGAGTGGTGAAATAGGGCTTATTTTCAACAAATGTAACATCAGCTGATACATAGAGTTTTCGAGTAGGTGGATGATAACATTTGTAACCCTTTTGAGTAGATGAGTACCCCGCAAAGACACACTTAAGAGCACGCGGATCTAACTTTCCACGGTTATGACTATGAACGTGGACAAAGGATGTACACCCAAAAACCCGAGGAGTGAGATTGAAAGCCGATCGAATATTTGGGTAGAATCTTGATAGGTTTTCTAGTGGACTTTGAAATCCTAAGACCCTGGAAGGAATTTTGCATTTTATGATATAAGTGATGTGAGTGACTTCCCCCAAAGATATGTTTTTGGCACATTCATTTGAAATAATAAGGCTCTAGTACACTCAAGAATATGTCGGTTTTCCTTTTTCGCCACTCCGTTTTGTTGTGGAGTGGTGATACATGATGATTCGTGTATAATTCCTTCTTTTTGGAAATACGGACTTAATATTTGGTTGAAATAATCACGAGCATTGTCCGTACGAAAATGTTTTATCTTGGTGCCAAATTGATTTTGAATCATTGCGTGAAAGATAGGAAATATATGGCTCACATCAAACTTATTTTTGAGTAAATAGACCCAAGAGACTCTTGTACAATTATCAATAAAGGTGACAAACCACTTAGACCCGAGATATTTGGGACGAGTTGATGGCCCCCAAATATCACTATGGATTAAAATAAATAAAGGAGATAAAGATTTTTATTGCGATGGGAAAAGGTACGAGTATGTTTCGCATACTCACAAATATCACAATGAAAAGATCGAACATCAAATCCCTCGAACAAATTGGGAAACATTATTTTCAACGTTGGAAAAGACACGTGACCTGAGCGTCATGATGTAACCAAATGACATCTTTATTGGAAGAAGAAAATGATGTGGACAAAGCGATTCTTCAATTCGGTTGACTTGATGTATGCAAGTAATAGAGTCCATTATGCTCCTTAGCAAGTCAATCCTCTTCTCCGAACTCGGTCCCGAAATTCAAGAAGAATCATGGAATATAACACAACCATTTAGATCTTTGGTAAGCTTTTGTATGGAAACCAAATTTGTAGATAATTGGGGAACATGAAGAACATTTTTAAGAACAAGTTTTGGGGTAACTGGACATCTCCTATTCTTGCACTCTTTGTGGTTGTAGAACCATCGGCAACAATAATCTCTCTATTCTTTAGGACATGGGGTGTAGGTTTTGAATTTATTTGAAATATGGGTCATATGGTCCGTAGCACGAATCGAGGACCCAAGCATTCTAAGCTCATTACCTAAAGCATTTAACCCAAGAGAGATTAGAGCCTCACCGAAAGTGTCAATGAACACATACCATGATTCGTTGGTTGAGAATTATTAGTTGTTGGTTTTCAATAGTCCCAAAGATATCTTACCGACTTATCAATTTCCTCCATACTAAATCCTCCAAACACGAGTTAGTCTTGAACCGATATGAGCCTGCGCTTTGTTGGCCACTTTTTTGTCTCGATCGCGACTATTTGGTTTCCCATGTAATTTCCAAAGATCGTTACATGGTGTGCCGTGGTTTCTTGCGAAGACGTGCACCACAACTCTTCGCGATCCTTTTGCACACTTGATCTATTAGTCTTGTATGCGCATTAACTTTGTCCGGTACCCACGAGGTTTAGAGCTTAGAAGAGCGAGAATTTTCGGTTATAGGTGACTCAACATAATGCCCCTGGCTTTTTTCCGCACGAACCACATATATTAGCCGTTTAGAGAGGAAATTCAGGTCTTCCCGAGAATTTGAATTAAACGAGGTCAAATTCAATTTAGTCGATCAAAAATCATAAACTCGGTCCCGTTCTATAAATTTTTTATGAACATCGAACATTTGCTCTGATTCAAATCAAGTGTCTGTAATAATCCGATTCTTGCCATTGGTTTTGCAGAAATCGCATATTCGGTCATTTTTTTCGTCCCCTGTTTTGCTCGAGTTGTCCTCGTCTTGATATCATATATAAGAGCTACATCATTGACTTTGGAATACGTCGATGAAGGGCATCCAGTTGCGCCCAGCAGAGTAGGAAGAAACATGCATGTATCATCGACAACGATCATGGAATTCCATAACCACGACATGATCATCGAATCTTCTTCTTCCCACGCTTCAAATCCTTTAGTTCCGCTCTCTGGTTCCTTCTCCAATAGATGACCCAACTTTCCTTTTCCTTTCAAGAAACGTTCGAACCAATTGAGACCACTTGGATAATTTTTCCATTCGAGTCTATCATTTGCTGAATGTTTTGAAGCTGTTGTGCTTCGTGTAATTTGTTCATCATCCTCTGTTGAAGACAATTTTGGTGTAACATCCGCCATGGTTGACAAAAATCAAATAATAGGAGAAAAATAATGAATAGGGAGAAGAACAACAATGAAAGTTGAATAATAAGGAACCAAGCAATTAAGGTTGGGAATAACAAAAAAGCAATGGTGGTATTTTTCCCAGAAACCCTAGACGGGCTTTGATACCATGAAGAAATATTCTCATTAATCTTGATTCCTGACTTAATACATGATTACATATTTATATACAAGAAATGGGAGACATATAGCCTAAAGTACTCCCTAAAGTACTCCCTAAATTACTAAAGCATGTTCCCTAAAATACTCCACTTACATATATTATATACATTACTTTAACAATCCCTGATTTTCTCCCTGATTTCCTCCACAATATTTTCCTCAAATATCTCCTAAGATTACTCATTCAAGATTTCCCACATGTACAAATGCATGTAATTTATTAGATGATATTGCATATATATGTTTTATTTCATGCAATTGTATCCCAGTTTTACAGGAATGTGGATTCTCATGACATTAAAAATCTAAAATATATATACCGCACAGAGAAGAAGAAAATTTAGAAGGCCCATTCATTAAAAACGTAATACTCATAAAGTGGCTCGTAGATAGTAAAACATACACAACTATTATGTAAAATAGTCTAAAGCAAAGGTCGCGAGGGTTGAACTAATCCTGATCCGGGAAACCGGATCTAGACTCTAGGAATAGAGGCCGGTCTCTTGCTGACTGGGGAAAAAGGTACCAGGGATAACAAATTCCATCGGACCGAGGGAATTTGAATATCTGAAATTAGGGTGAACGCGTGTATAGACCTTTGAGGTAGAGGGTCCTAGAAAGGAGGAACTCGCGCTACAAGATACAAATGGAAGTAGGATAGTACGAACCAAAGCCCCTGGATGCAGAAACGGTGGTTGCACTCCACTTCCAGCGAGGGCGTCGGGGTGAAGAAGTAAGGGACGGGATAAACAGAAACAATGGCTCCATACGGCATAACATTTAGTAGTGTCTGAGAAACAGCGATAGGGAGGAAAGGAATAAGAGAAGAAGGCCAATTGAGATATAGGGGTATTGGGGGTGTTTGGGGTGCGCGTCTTTTCTTATTTCCACCCCTGTGACCCACCCCTTCGTTCCAGTCTTCTAAAGAAGACCTGTCACTTGCCTTCCTGCTTGCATTAGCTCATTAACTCAAGAGCGGCAAGAGCTCAGTTAGCACTAATCGGCTGCGTTAGCTCTTTTGTTAAGCTAATAACTCGTCCAGGGATTCGGCCTGCAGGCTTGCGATCCTTGCAGCTACCTTCTACTTCTAACAAATTTTCGACTACCTCCCGCCGCTGCCAAACGGCACCACTAATGTAAAACTTCCAACACCGGAAATTATGATAAAGAAAAAAACTTAAAGGAGAACCAAGTTAAAGCTCCAATGCAGTAAAACATAATAAGGAAAAGAAAATAGACCAAGACATTGAGATACTAACATATTCTAACATGAGAAACAACTATATTTCATCCCGCTGTAAATAAATGTTCAGAGCAGCCCAAGAATTGGCACACATATATAGAAGTGCAAAGTTATTTATGTTACTCGTAAACCCACTCAAAATGGTAGGAAATATAAGAAAGGTAACCAACTTGACTAAGTTAGCCCAATATAATAGGTTTAAATTGATAAAGGTTCTCAGAATAATGAATTACATTTTCACCACATAGTGCTGCTAAATTAAATTATATAAGACAAACATGAATATTAAACACTCCCACAAGAAATCTGGATAAGTCTATTTAGTTTGTCTCTTGCATCTGTATGTTGATTAAATTTTCTTCTGCACTCACAAATTTCGGAATTTATCAGCACACAAAACTAATTGAACCACACTGAAAAGTAATTACAACTCTGCAACTGCAAAGATAGAAGATGTACAACACCAAGCTAAATTTTCACAACCTTAGGTATGATACTCTAGCTATAAATTACCTACAGGCTTCACAGAGGCAAGGTACATCATCTAGAAGCAATTGCTCCACTATCGCTCCAACCAATCCATTTGTGGAGGCTATTTGTTTCCGCGATATTTCATGGCAGGCAAGGTTTCCAATTATCCCAAGACTAATCTCCTGTAACACAAAAGGCAGCCTTAAAACGGGGATCTGATTGCCTTCCAGCAATTGACTATTTTCCTCCATAAGTATTTAGCTGTCAAGGTAGCGATATAAATTGTGTATGCAGTAAATTAAAGTGTGACTTACAGTAATACGTGAGGGTTGAGAAACCACAAGATTAGCCAAAAGCACATCAAGGATAAACTTTTGGACCTACATAGAAATTCAAATATCAATATCATTAAGTATAAGCCAAATGTATCTTAACAACAGCATAAATGAAAAAGCGAACTCATAGTGTCATTCCATTTTTGTACTATATATGCTTCTGGGTTCAGAGTAATGTGGGTGAGAGAAATGTAGTTATTTCACGTAGCTTTTCCTCTACAGTGAAACTATTAATCTAGTGTTTGTCTCTTGAACCAAAAAACCTTCCAGCAAAAATCTTTGCAATTAAGACTCTTAAGCTGATTTTTTCTTGGTATTTAGACCATTAAAATATTTGAGCAAAGAGATAAACATATAGAAAGACATAAGTAATAAAAAAGTCCAGAAAACAAATAATGAAAATGACAAGTACCATAAATTGAGCATGATCTTCACTTGCAGCAAGATCCCATAAAATGCATCCACACTCTTCCCACGTTTCTTCTACTGCTGACTGACCTTGATTTTGATCATCGTTTCTTGGTTCTGGCCCATCCAGTTCACCACAGTTTTCTATTGCTTCCATTTCTCCTCCATTTTCAGGTAAATTGATGGCATCCTCCTTTCTGCTTTCAGTTTTCGGTTCTTCACCAATTAAACCACTTCCGGTAGCATGTTCACCATCTTTTACATTTGAAGGTAGAAGTTTCCTTATCAAAGATATCACATAACTGGGATCAACTGTTGTTGATATGTCGAATGACTGCAGGATAAAACTTAACCAATTTACCATAGATATTCAAAGTTAATTAATCACATAATCCATAGGACTTCCAAAATAACAAGTCATATCATACTTTAACAATGATAATTTTGACCCTTAATAGATTTCCATTCAAACACCCAACCTATATGTTAGCAAAGAATAAAAAGGGGGCAACCGGGCAACTAACTCATTAACAACAAAACCAGAACAAGTTATTAACTATCCGACATTGTTGTGTGATGCAGTCTGACTACATCAAACAAACAAAGACTCAAGTTTGGTGATTTTCTTCTTGCAACAGTCTTTTCTCTCTTCAACCATTTATCAAAAAGTTGAAATGCATTGCAAGGTAAATCTCCCCAACAGAGGGCATTCATAGAGATCCTTCATAAGGTTTAATAACTTCTTCACATGATATATTATCACGGAGGACACCCTGATACAGACGCAATATTGAAGTGACATATCCATAAAGTGAAAAAGAAAAAAAGAAGACAAAAAAGAAGAGCATCAAATCAAGAGTGGGAAATTACCTCGTGAGGAGGGGCAGAAGGGTGATGGGCGGGAGGCGATTGAAATTCTTGTTCTTCTTCATGCTCTTCGGCGAAGGAATTTGACATGTAATTGGCTTCTGGATTTTGATGAAGATGATGGGTTGATGGGTTTTACCTGTGTAATCTTATTTCTCTCTCTTTCGTTGTATTTCGAAGTTTCCCGCTGCAATTTCGACTCAGACAATTTATGGATATGCTTCTGGTTTATTATTTGCACTAAATATTTACACACATCATTACAAACTAAATATTTTAGTATTCATATCTACTAAATGTTTGTACAGTGTGTTCCACTAGGTACCTACTAATTAATTCTAAATTGTTGAATTATATAATACTGATATAAGTATTTTTACTTTTACAATTGATGATATATTTAATTATACTCACGAATCAACTTGAATATTATTTATAGGTTTATTTATAAAAAATAGTCAACTATCTTTGAAAATTACAAATACCCCTTGAAATTTATTTTTATTCTACAAAGTGCACCTTTTTGAGAGGATTTTCAGTTAAGAAAATACAAACCTCAAGAGGGTATTTGTAGAACTTAAGGGGTATTTTTCATTTTTGAAAGATAACTGTAATTTTTGGTAATTAGGCTAGACCTCAAAGATATTTTTTGTAATTTACCATCATTTTAATGAATTTCCTAAAAAGTCTATGCACTTATTTATATTTTGTAAAATTAACTTTTTGACTAGATGATGTTCTTCTTAGTTCTTATGTAGACATCGATTCATTCATGCTTAAATAATACATATCAATTTAAAAAAAAAAAAAAAAGATGAAATGAGAGTGTACCTACACAATGCCCATTCAAAAGTTGTCATGCGTAAGATAGAGATTCCTATTTCACTATCCGTATTCCACTATCTATTTCGCTATTCTATTTGCTTAGATGAATGACATGTATCTATATGATAAATATATGTTGTTAATTGTTTAGTTGTGTTTACATTTGTCAATCAACTGATCATATGGAGTATGAAATGGAATAAAAAATTTCAATCCGAGCTTGTTGTGAGCAAGAATGTTAGTACTATGGGTGGCGCTATTCACACCATTTCTAATACACAACCATATTTTCTAAAAACTACTCATTTACTTAACACTCCCCAATATTCCCTAATTTACGTTGCCCTGATTCAACCCATATTATATGATGGCACTATGGTCATGCCATCCCATTACAGTCAGCATCATGCTATTTAATTTGAGTCATCAGATCATCTATCATACCATCATATCATCCCACTTGAGGCATCGTGTCATTGTGTCACATGGCACGATGGCAGAATGACATGGTGGTTGTGCTATCATGCCATATGTCATGATGGTCATATCATCCCATTTGAGTTGTTATACCATCATGTCATCTATCATTTGAATCATCATACAATCGTGCCATCTACCATATAGTAAGGGTAATTATAGGGAAAATGGTGTGCTTAGAAGAAAGGGGGTGTAAATGGCGTCACCCTATTAGTATATTATGGATAGCATTTTGGAAAGAGGTTAAATTTTTTTATTACACATTCACATACAAAGGAAAACACACAGGCAAAAAAATGAAAATACACAGGCAAAGGCAAAGACAGACTACCACAAATATGCACAATATTTGGGCTTCCCATTAATTTGGGGAGTGCTCAAAATGGGGAGCAAATGGAGGTTCCCAATACATCAACATTAAGGTCCATTACAAGAACAAGGAACAAATGCAACGTCAAATTTACAATTATGGTCCAACAAATCATATAACAGATAACTAGTGATGAAGGCATATCCAATTCACATTCCCCTACGAAAAATCGAACATTATACAGAGATACACCAAACCAATATTTCCCAAAACAACGACATTACGACAAGCTGCATTTCTTCATGCTCCTGGCTGGTACGTCATACGCCATCACGTGTTAGGAATGTATTTTACCCAACTCTCCATTCTCCTCCTCGAATTTAACAATCGCAAAGAATTGCAAAAACAATATCCACAAAATAATCAGAGGGAAAGAGAAAATGGTTGCTCAAAGAATATTCATGAAAGACCGAATGAGTTCAGAACACAAACCACAGACAACACCTGATCAAGTTCTATGATTGTTTTACAGGTACGTAGATTTCGATTCTTTTTCAGGTTTTGCTGAACCGTCAATAACAATGTTTCCCACTCTGATTTCCATTGATTCTCTCTCATCCTTCTCTCTCTTCTTTTCGCATCCGCCATTGTCCACAGCGTTGAGTTTATTAGAAGGGGTAAGCTGCTGAGGGCGACCGCTGATCCATGGATGATTAAGACATTGTGCTGCTGTCAACCTTTTTTCAGGCACAAAATCTAGTATCTGAACGAGAAAATCTGCCATCTCACTTGCATCCTGCTCACAGAACTCGTATTTTTCCATCAGAACCTTACTGAGAGGCCAAAATCGTAATCTTCTGATATGCCGCAGATCTCCAAATCTATTAAAGAATTCCCGTGAATAACGCCCACCTAAGGCAATCTGCAGATTTATGTTTGTCAAGCAGGAAGGATGGCTTCTTAGAGCATATAGTAAAGACAGCAAATTTCAATAAATTGATTTGGTATATACACATTCAGCTAAGGTTTTATATTGGGCACCCATGGTGGGTCGGATTTGCAAATCAACAGGCATGGACAACTTCTCACCTTGCGTGGCATCATGCCAAGAAGCTCCATCATCAGGGCCAAATGATCCTTCATATAGAAAGAAATACAAAAAATAATCAATCATTTAACTAGACATGTAAATTAGGAATCTGAGATTGATGCTGTGTAATATGCAATGTTGGAAAGTTGAATTCTGAGGTCGACTTAGAAATTGAACACATGTTAGCACACAGCCAAAAATGATATCTATAGAATATGCATATATACAAAGAGAGAGAGAGAGAGAGAGAGAGAGAGAGAGAGAGGAGCCAAGCGGGAATTCACTGCTGAAAACTAAAGCTAATGCCTACTACTACACAAGCTAAACTTATATCAAATAACAAAAGTATAATTTCTAGAAAATGTGATACATATCCGTAGTGTAGTAAAGTTGATATGAAACTTAAAGTTGATATGAAACTTGAAGCAGCAGGGCTCAAATTAGTAAAGGGAATGAAAAGAAAAGGGAAAATGATAAACGGGAAACAAGCCAAAAACAATATTGCTTAGATGTCCCGAACTCAAAACAATCAGTTGAGAGAAGACGTTTGATTCTCACATCAAAATCATCAATGTGATAAACTTCTGGTATTTCGTAATAAGGATACCTAATAAAAATGCTCTGCCTAATCTTAGAAAAATCAACAACCAACACGGGGTCTTCAGATAGGGTCATCATTAGACATTAATATAAGCAAACATAGTGACAGGGCATTAGGCCAGGTCCAAGGTCCTATTTAGAAAGATTCACATGTAGAGAGTAACAGTGCCACATCGAAGCAAAACTTATGTAAGGCATATGACCAGCACATAAACTCAGGCAATTTCAATATCTAGGATTACTCTTGCTCCAGAAACATTAAAAATAAATAAATAAATAAAAGCATTATAAACTGAGCCACCAAAACATAACACCACAAACTGAAGTTTGTTCAAAAAGTTAGCCACATAATATCACACAACAGAATAGTTGGCATACTAAACGCAGTAACATGTATTGTACTTATGCAGAGATGCAGTTGTGCAGTTGTGTAAATTAATCGAAATGAAAAATGGGGTCCTTATACCTCATCACGGTCGTAGCTGTCACCACTGTGTGGATCAAAAAGAACATCGCCAGTGGCCAGCTCAAAGCAAATACAGGCAAATGACCACATATCCGCTGATGTGGAGTACTTAGATCCTAATACAACCTCTGGGCACCTGTACTGCCTCGTTTGAATATCGCTTGTGAATTGTTTGTATGTCCAACACGCATTTCCAAAATCAACCAATTTGCATTTAAGCTCAACCTCAGCCAAGAGCTTTTGCCTAGCTGACCGGCTTCCTCTCTTCTGACCCTTAGTTCCTTCACATGCATCTACCACTCCATCGTGGTTTGCTGCTTTGGCAACTGACGAACTGCCTCGCTCTTCAATGAACTCTCCATTGGTCTTATCATCCCTATGAGATTCTTCAGGCCCACTTGCCTCATTATCAGGCTCAGATTCCTCCTTCCCAACACACTTTCGAGCTGCCCGCTTGGCCTTTTTTCGGATTTTCTTTTTCTGGTTCTTAGTCAGATCACCATATGAACCCTTTGCATCTTTAGATGCCTCAGACTCGGACACAGTCTTGCTTTTACTGGATGGGAGTATAAGGGGTGCACCTGATCTTCTTGGATCTTTAGCTGGATCTATCATTGAAAGAAGTAGTATATTTTCTGGCTTCAAATCTGTGTGTATAATTGATAGTTGGCGATGCAAATAATCCAATCCCACTAAAATGTGGAAACAAATTTCTTTGACCATGTGAAGAGGTACTCCTTTGTAGTCTGAATACTTAATTAGGGTCAAAAGATTGTCTCCCAAGTATTCAAACACCATACAGACATGTTGTCCATTTGGCCCTGAATGCTTGAAGTGATCCAAAAGTTTCACCACACATTTTTTATCTTCAGGATCTCCCTCAGAAATCTGCTTTAAAATAGTTATCTCATCCATTGCTGCTTCTGTGTAATGTTGTGCACTCTTTTGAACTTTCAGAGCTACATAAATCTGTCACCATATATGAAAAAAAGAAGAAAAGAAATAAATAACAACCCAATTCAGTAATCATACCATCTTAGCATTTTATTATCATTCTGTGCAGGCTCTCTCACTCTCGCAAACATCTAAATGCATGCGTGCTTGTGTGCCAATGTGCCTACGTATCACGTATGTTTATACATGCTTCAGTTGCAACTCATGATACATGAAGCTTTTGACAAGGTATAAGCAATTTGGCGAAATGGGTTTTGTCTTCTTCACTTTCTTGGATCCAAAGAAAAGTAATTTCGTCCAACAAAGAAAAACAGATAATTAAATACATTGAGTCAAAAAGAAAAAATCAACAAGCTCATTCGACTCCACCTGAATAGGATTACTAACATAAAAAGGGTCATGTTCCATATAATCAATCTTAATCTTTTTTAATACACAAAAAAGCAAACTTCAACTTTTAGGATCAAACAGAAGTAAAGCCGACTCATATGCGTATCGTTGGGATTAATTCAAAAAATGGAAAAAAAGAACTCTTACATTTTTTTGAATGCATAAACGTCCAAATTCAAAATCCCATAAGATGAAATGAAAAATTTCATGAACATTATATACTCTCGCATTCATCCAAACATATTGAGTGAGATATACACATAAAAAACAGTATAGCACAAAAAGAAATACAGCAAAATATCAGAGAACGCTGGCGCATTAAAATGTTAGCCTACAAATACAATAGGCAGGTATGCATAAATTGCTCGAAAAATGTAATATGTGCCACATAAGAAGAAAACAAATGAAAGAAAGAAAGGAAAAGTAAACGAGTGAAGAGAGAAACGTACCGACTTCTGAGTGTCCCAAGCCAGCCAGACGGTAGAGAAGTGGCCCCAGCCAAGCTTGGATTGGACAACATATCTTCCGTGTTTAAAAGTGTCGCCGATCCGCACGGCGTGGTATCCACCGCGCCTGTAGTCCTCCGTCCCCTCATCCTCCGAAGTGTAGTCGCTCGTCTCGCTCCAATCGCCGCCATTCCTTTCCACCGCCGCCTCTTCCGCCATCAATAGGATTTAAGCAATCGGAGAATCTGAAAAGGAGTCCGCGGAGAGGGCGAGCTCGCATAAACCTTAGCCCTAGACCTTGTCCGATTGTGTGACTGTCGAACCAGAGGACAGAGATTAGGGTTTATTCTTTCTTTACTTCAATCATTTTCCATTTCCCTTATGTTTATTAAATTTCTTAAAAAACAATAAAATTTGCTTCAAAAAAAAAAAATACATTATAAGACTATGTTTACGAATTACAATGTTCGGAAATAGAGTAGGAAAATAAAAGTAATCACAATTGCACCACTTTTGGCTATTCAATATTTTTTTTTAGAAAAAATTGGCGATCGTGTCACACTTTAAAATAAGACACAATCATGTCACACTTTAAAACAAAAAAAGATGGTGATCGTGTCACCCTTTTTTTAAGCACGATTGCGTCATACTTCAAAAAAAGGTGGCACAATTTTGCCATTATTTTTCAGAAAAATTGGCTATCGTGCCACCATTTTTTCCAGAGAAATATGTCCATCGAGCATGGCGAAAAAATGCACGAACTTAAAACAAAAAATTCAAAATTTGTAACACTATTTCGAACTCAACCTATAAAGCCTTCAATCTATCAAAAATGACACATTTTCGCACTTAATGCTACAATTAAAATAGCATAATAGCAAAAAATAAAAAGTTATCTCCTGAGCCCTAGGGGAAAAAAAAATTCTAGGAAAAAAAAAATGAGGTGTATTTAGAATATTTATGATAGAATGTGCATAATAGTTATTTTAAGTTATTATAATTTTGTGAATATAGGTAGTGTGTGTCTTTATAAGAAATTGAGGTGCAAATAGCGGCCCCTTATTAAATTTCTTTAAAAAAAAATAAAATTTGCTTCAAAAAAATACATTAAAGAAAAGGACTATGGTTACGACTTACGAATTACAATGTTCGAAAATAGAGTTGGAAAATAAAAGTAATCAACAATTTTCTGGGAAATTGAAGCATTAAATAACACATCTATATCTATATCTATATCTATATATATATAAGCAAAAGTTTGGAACTAATATTTTCTTTTTGCTTATTATATTAGGAAACAATTGTAAACATTATAAATGGTAATTATTATAAATTCTTATATTAGAAAAATATTATAAGAAAATTATTGTAATTATATAAGTTAAGAAAATATTATAAGAAAAGATTGTAAAATGTATACTTTATATGTATATAAATTAGGAAAATGTCATAAATAGCATTCCTATTTTATATGTATAAAAATTAGGAAAATTTTATTTACTTAAATTCCTACTTATACCAAAAGTGAGTCTATAATATAAATTATATCTATATATAATATATAGATTTTAAATTTCTAAATAGTATTTCACCATAATTGATATTAGTATATGTCAATTCTTTCTTAAATATGTATTACAATGATGTGTTGATTCTATACATCATATCTTCATCAAATATATTGTTTATTTGTTTCAATGGTGTCGATACAATTTTGTACAATATCATATTAATTAATCAAGTTTTAAATAATGATGACTATTCAAACTTTCCTAAATTCTTTAATAATAGTTAAAATAGACGAATTATGATTTTATGTATCTTTTACCATTGAATTAACAATTGATTTTGTGTTCAGAGATTTTTTTGGCAGCATATTATTTATGTTAAATCCTCTTATATTTATATTACTTGAATTGCATTAGGAAACACTTTGATATTGTTGCTCCTAAATTCGTAGCATAGTTGCTCCTAAATTCGTAGCATAACCACTAAATATGGCTTCATCTTCACGTTCCCCTCTATTTCCGTTTTCATCAAGTGTCCCGCCAACATCGACAGTATTGAACTCCAATTCTGTAATAAACATGTGTTTTTATATAAACTATATTATAGATTTGTATGGACAATATTTGGTGAGTTTCCCTTTTGATTACTCTTGATAGTTTTACTGTATTTTTTTTAAGTTGTTTTTTGTATGATTTGTTTATTTTTTTATTATTCCTCATACTAATATACTTTTCTATCAATATGTTTTGTGTTAATATTTTTTGTGTCAACATACATTTTCTGTTCATATATATATATATATACACTTATATCCCCGCCAATATTTTTTTTTGGTTATTATTTTATAGTTTTGATTCGGCAATATTGTTTTGTTTTGATTCGGCATTTTTTTTTTTGGTTATTAGTTTTATAATTTTGATTCGGCAATTACTTCTATCTACTTATTGTAATAGCTTCTTATATTGTTCAATTAGAAATTCATTACAAATTGTAATTATATTAAATTTTTTGTGTTACCGTCTTCCATGCAAATTTGGCAGTCAATTTAATGGTCTTACACCATTAAATTGTGACATGCATAATGTAAACGGACACACTTAGACGGTCAAAATAGTCACCACCTATGGCGCGATCTATTTTACGGGTGGATGGAGCAAATTTGTCCACGATAATGAAATTTCAGACGGTGAAAGTATTGATTTTCTCTTATCGTGCCAACCACGTTTCTGATGTGTCAATATTTCTAATGATGATTCATGTGAAAGAATCGATGTGTACCCGATTACACATGTATTTGATACCAGTTCAGGTAATATATTATAGTTGAAATCATATATATATATATATATATGATTTGGTTCAAATGGGACACCCCATCTTATTTGAGACGGTGGGGATTTATCCAAGCCATTGGATTGATATTTTGTATGGCTAAGATCATTCCCTTTATTTTAGGATGGTTTTAACTGATTCAATTAAAAAAGGTCAAAGTAGTAATTATCGAAATATTAAGTAAGGGGCGTTTAGTAATTTTGTAAAAGGTAATTGATTTATTTCTTTATTAATTCGCTATTTTTGGGAGTTCAAACATCGTATCTGGGTATTCTCTCTTTGATATTCCCGTCTCTTCACATCTTCTCCCCTCAAACACTCCATACCCTCTCAAACACTCTTTTTCTCTCTCCGTCAAAAATCTTCTGAATCAGTTCAAAATCTCTTTTTTTTCTATTACCGTCAACAACTCACGTCCGCCTTCACTACCTTCTTCGTCCATCGCCGTCAACAACAGTCGTCCGGCAATATCACTCCAAGCGACCAACGGCCCCTAACATCCAGCGATTTCTTATCTTCTCTCTCCTTCGGCCAACTCGACGCGTCCGTCAAAGTGGAGGAAAGTCCTCGCTTTTCAATCGGCGACGCACAACCCCGGCCCTTCTCCTCCTTTCGACCAAGCGGTAAGTTTGGTACTTATTTGTTTAATTTCTTGTATTTGTAATTTTTTCCTAAATATTGATTTTTTTTTGTAGAATTAGTGTTTATAGTTTCTAGGGTTCTATATTTTTATTTTTTTGGGGGAAATTCTGAAAATGATAATTTTCAAAATTTTGAACTGAATCTTTTCTTTAAATTCAAGTATTTTCATTATTGGGACCGTTTTTGCAATTTTTTGTTTTTTTATTGGTTGCATATTAGATGAAGTTGGAGATTGATGCTTTAAATTCAAGTATTTTCATTATCTTCTGGTCGTGATGTTTAATACTTGAAAGTTGAAACTTTATGAATATCTCTAAACCCAGTTATGTGGATGAATTTTTGGTGGTTTTTTTTTAATTCAAGTATTTTCATTATTTTCGGTTTAGCCATTTGACCAACCTAACTTTCGGTTCGGTTCGGTTCGGTTCGGTTTCGACCGATGAACTCCCCTAGAAATTACAAAGATGCAGTTTATTGTTGATTTAACGCTATGTTTACTTGTAATTGATCATGTTGCGATCCGGCATTTTTCAGGACATTAAGGGATCAAAGTCATTTTGTATTTAGTTGTTGAAGCTTCAGCATGGTGATATATAGTTTGATGAAGTACATAAAATTTTTTGTGGTAACCTAATATATGTTGTCCTCCCAAAAGTTTAGCCTTATGCCTGTAACTTGTGGTGCAGTGTTGATTATTTGTCACGGTAGCAATATTCCTGGAAATCTAGTGAATTTTTGTTGCTTCCCAGTGAAAATAGATCTTTTAATTTTCCCTTGGTTATTTGAATGTCCATAGTTTTCTGATAGCTCCCAGTTTGCCAATGTACTTGGTTAAAGGAGTAATTGCCTTACTCATATCAGTAAAAGTTCGAAATTTTCACATTTGATATATGCATTGTAGGGTTGTATGGTTTCCATTGCAAATTCACTGTACGCATACTGTAGTATTAATGTGTATTTAGTGCAATGTAATGTATACATGATATATATTTTTACTCAATGTCTACTGTTCACTTGGTGTATTTTTACTGTATATATAGTGCAAATTCAATGTACACATAATGAAGTATTACTGTTTTACACCCATGTGTTGTTTATTGTTGATTTAACGCTATGTTTACTTGTATTTGTTGCTAGATGCGGGTTTTTTCATTATATCTTTCTTCGAGGGGTTGTGATCAGATGTCATGGTCCGTCAAAAATGCTAAATTGAGTAGGTTGTCTATGCCGTGGAGGGACTCCGAGAACAAAGTTGATTGTGGGATTTTTGCAATGCGCCACATGGAGACATACATGGGCGGAGGCACAAGAGGTTGGGATTGCGGGCTAAAAAAGGGTGGTGGGAATCTAATATCTAACCTTCACATTAAGTATTGCTACTCGATTATTAGCGAAGAGAACAATGAGCAAAGAGAAAAGAGTCTGATGGAGGCAAGGAAGTTCTGGATGGGGAAGGATGTTATGTGATTTTATCAGCCTTTTTAGGATGAACGTGTATTAACTCTATGTTACTATTTTTTTTTGTCGGTTCTGTTTGTTGGATTATTTATTTCCTTGGCTTTTCGTGTCGAATTATCTTTGTGAATGCTACAATGGTCTAGTTAGGCAATTTTGTTGTTGGTTATTTTTTGGGGGTCTAACTGAATATCGTTTTTGTTGGAATGTTTAATTTTGTAGTTTAATTAATTGGTTTGTGTTGTGTGTGTGGTTTAATGTTTGTTAATATGCGCCCATGATAGTCGAATGTTGTATAATTAGTATTAGAATGTTGTATCATTAGTGTTGTTTTACTGTAAATTAAAAATTGAATATCGTTTTGGTGTATAATTAGTATTAGAATGCTGTATAATTAGTGTATTTTTATTGTAAATTAAAAACTGAATATAGTTTTGGTGTATAATTAGTATTAGAATGTTGTATATTTAGTGTATTTTTACTGTATAATTAGTATTAGAATGTTGTATAATTAGTGTATTTTTACTGTAGAATTAGTCTATTTTTTTGTATAATTTTGCGGATGGTTATTTTGGAGTTTAAGCGAGTATCGCTTTGTTGGAATGTTTAATTAATGCGATTTTAATGTGTACATATTTTTAGGATCTTTGAGTACGTGTTGTGTGTGGTTTAATGTTTGTGCATTTTTAGGATCTTTGGTACATATTTTTATCGAAGGATTTATAATTAGAATTAGAAAGTTGTATAATTCGTGTATTTTTATTGCATAATTAATATTAAAATCGAGTAAAATTTGTGCGGTTATCTTTGTATGATTATTATTAAAATGTTGTATATTTGTGCAGTTTTTTAGTATTTTTTGAGGGGAAAAGGATATTTTTCATTTTTTTTTGGATGGTGTAGGAATGAGCATGTATATATTACGGCAAAATCAAAGCAAGAATGTGTGTATACTTAATATATATTTTTTTAGATTTTAATGTAACACGATGAGCATGTATAATTGTCATATTTCACTGTACTATATATACATGTTTACTGTGTAATGAATGCGATTATTTAAATGCGGTAAAATATGAATAAAATAATAAATTGTAATGAGCAGGTGATAACTCATACTCAAACATTAAATCATGTCATTTTGTCTCGAACTCTGCTAGCTCGTCGTAATCATTCCATACAACAAAATTTAGTTCCAGCCTGAAACTATTATCCTTGAGCAATGCTGGACTGACTTTGGTGTTTACCTTCTCCATGATGTGCCACATACATAGTCGATGACTGATACTTTGGAAAACAGCTTGTATTGCATTCTTCATTGCGGGGTCTTGGTCAGTAACAATATAGCTTGGTTCTTTGCCCATTGCTTCTAAAAAATTCTTGAATTGCCATATGTATGACGCTTCATCTTCCTTTAGTATCAATCCAGCTCCAAACGTTACACAACGCTTATGATTATATATTCCCGTAAAAGGCGCGAACACCATCTTGTACCTGCCATTTTGCATAAATAATTTCAATTCAATAGACATTGAAATAAATTTGTAGTACAATGAAATTTCAATTAATATACAGTGAATATCACCTACCAGTACAATAATATTAAAAAGAACTAACAATATTATACAGTGAAATTTCAATTATTATACAGTGAATATCACCTACCAGTACAGTAATATTAAAAAGAACTAACAATATTATTTGGAAGGATTACTAGGTCTTTGTATTTTTGTATAAATGCAATTCAATACACAGTGGAATAAAAATAGCTTACAGCGAAATTTTGAAATTTACACAGTACAATGCTCGTATCCAGATAGTAATATCACAGTAAACACACATTACACATACATTAAAATACAACTACACATACAGTGTTTCGGTAATAAATTTCGTCCAGAGCATCTTGGAAGGTGTTCTATTTTTTACATGCAAAGATACATGTAATACAGTATATACAACAAATCAGTTCTAAATAAACACTAATGTTATACTATTTATACTGTTAAATATCAAAGTAACGTTGTTTCTCATGTTTGTTCGTAGACAAAAAACAGAAGGATGGAGGGGCAATATTTTTCCCAGAATTACAATTACATAAAATTTAAAAAACATAAACAGTGTATAGAGATAAATATATATTCACCGTGTTGTACGTCGGAATCGTTAATATTGTCTTCCATCGTAAGATTTTGATTTTGTCTTCTTTCATTATGGGGTATGCGCAACACTCTCTATTGATTTTTGCGATTGTCTATCGTTATTTTGTGGAAGAAGCAGACGTCTTTCTTGGGGGATATGGTTCAAGAAGCAGGGCGTGTTTTTGGGTGGGGATATTGGTTGTGATTTGGAAAGATTGTGAATCCACTTCTTTCTCCTTATCAATTCCTATAAATTAGGAACGGTTCCTATACATGATTTGTTATTTTCTCAAATTGTCTATTGTGCCCTTATTGCTTATACTTAATAATTGTTAAATTAATATTAGCCATTAAATCTGAACCATTAATTGTAATATTTTCAATGGCTTGGATAAATCCCCACCGTCTCATATAAGGGGGGTGTCCCATTTGAACCTTCCCCTATATATATATATATATATATATATATATGATATTATTGTTTAACTATAAATTGATTGATTTAATTAATACGTGTGCAACAGACAACGATGATTCTGATGATGATGATGACATTAAAGTGGATGCTATTGAGAATTCGACTTTTCGATCGATTCTCTCAAAGTCACATATAAAGAAATCTCGCTTCGTAAGTATTTACTCATATATATATATATATATACATATATATATATATGTGTGTGTGTGTGTGTGTAAGTTCGTGATATCTTATGTTTATTAGTAGTGAGTTTTCTTTGTTAATATTTTTTTTATTAACAACCTATACATATGAAGTTTTTGGAACAATTTTATCAAGGGTACACACAAAGAACAGTATTATGCAATTATAAGGCATAATGGAAGACAATATTGAGTCAGATTAAAACAAGAGAAATCTAGGATTTTCATGCAACGTGATTGCCAAAATTATAATTGTTGTATACAATTAATAAATTGATGATATTTAATCCTATATAAAATAAGTATTTATTATTTTGTAATCAATCTTATAGATACAACGAACTATTGATTAGAATTTTTTTAAATTGAGCCTTGGTAAAACAATTGTCGGTATCTAATTGTACTTTTATTCATAGACAATATCTATTAATATTTTATTAATCGAATTTGACAAAACTATGTGAGCGGATAATTGACAAGATGTTTAAGAAGAAAAAAATGAGAAAACCGCACTTTAAGATTAAAGATTTATTAATCTACAAAATTAGTAATGTATTGATTTTTAATAAAAATACAATAATTGGTCAATGGGACATTTTTTTTTCCATTCACTAGGGAGTATAATTTTATAATTGGACAACAACGTATTAGCATAAGCAAAAAATTGATTGAAAGATTTATAAAACTCATAATGGTAACAAATATTTATTGCTCGGAAGTACTGTATATATCTCTTTCATATATTTATTGAAATTATATTTTCTGCTGCCAAATTCTGTTTATATTTAAATTGATTTTGGATTATGGAATTTTTTATGGATGGTTTTGAAAATATTTTATTATTAATAAGATGTTTGATTTTTATATCATGCTTTTGAAGGAATATCTGGATTTTTATTTCATATTGATTCAATTATTCTTGCAATATTTATTATTATATTTATTTTTGAAATATTGGTATTTTTAGAAGCGTGAACAAATTACTAATTAAGTTCAGTCTAGAAAAATGAATTATCTTCTAATTGGTCAACTGATCAACGTTGGTGTTAAATTTGATGACAATTTGCTTAATTAAGAATAATGAATAACTCTAATTACTATCGAATTAAATTAGTATATATATATATATATATATATGACATAACTAAGGCAACACAATCAGATAAAAAAGAATAAAAAAAAGATATAAAATAAGATACCGTTTTGGACAAATCAATCCAAACATTATCCTAACTAATGCATGTTTTGGAGTTATCCAAAATTAGTGGTGCTTTGATTTGGTAAGTCAATGACAAAAATCTTTAGTAACATAAATATTTTATTTGCTAATTATTTTTTCGGTTATGATTGTAATATTTTTTGATATTTGAAAATTTAAAAATTCTATAATCAATCCTATAATTGTCCTATACAATCAATAAATTGATTGTAATCATTACTATAGATACGATAATTATTTATTATTATATTTATTCAATCAATAGATATCATCAACTATTGATTGAATTTTTTTTAAAACTAAGCATTTGGTAAAACAATTGAGAGTATCTATTTATACTTTTTTTAATCGAATTTGACTATGCTACAACGGATAATTGATAAGAAGTTTAACAAAAATTCAGAAAATCGTATGTTATGATTAAAGATTTGTTAATTTAGAAAAAATATATTTACCTAAAAAAACAATAATTGTCAATGAGAGTTTTTTTTTTTTACTTCCAATGGTGCATAAGTTTATGATTGGACAACAATATATTACCTTAATTAAGAAAAACAACTAATTAAAATATTTACAAAACTAAAAATAATAAATAATTGATTGTTTGAAAACTGTACATATATCTTTCATATCTTGATATGAAATTAATAAAACTAATCAAATTGACGATAAGTAATTGACATGATCAATCAATACTACAATTTTCCTATAAAATCAATCATATAATTATTTAATTGGTATATGTAATCAATTAGTATTTATTATTTTTTATAATTTATTAACTATAACTCTAGAAAACAATCATAAAATTGTTGGTGCTTTAGTACTTTGGTAAATCAATATTGGAAGATGAAATAATCAATATCTAGCGACCAATGTATGTTTTGGAGTTATCCAATATTGACGGTGTTTTGCTTTGGTAAGTCAATATAAAGATTTTCTGTAACGAGAATAATGTATTGGTAACTCAATATATGATAATTAATAATTATATTGTCAACCAATGCCATTAAATAAATTGATGTAAAATCAATTATATAATTATTTATATAGGATTAATAGATTGATATTACATTTTAAAATAAATTTCCCAGTTAAATTTTTTTGGATTGGCAAACTTTCCAGTGTATTCTATCATTTCTTTTGATTGATGAGCGATTCACATCAATCCATTGCTAATCAAAATGAGAAAACTCATGGGGTTTACATACATCTACTGAAAATAAATGTCAAAGAATGAATATTGATATCAATTGTACTATTTCTATACCATGTTTCAATTATATCATGTTTATATTCATCAGTTTTTTAGTGGATTACCGTGATATTGCTGTAAAATTTATGTTAATACCACTAACGTTTATATCAATGACATAATAGTTCGTTGTAAATTTTATTCACGATTTTCTCTACCATGTTGATTTGAATAATATCTCAATTTACATTTTTGATTAACAATGTGAAATATTCATTATTTTCAACAGTACAAGTACAATATACAAATACATGTCTCACAAATTATATATAATTGTTTATAGAGAGGCGTGTTAGAAAGAAAGGTATATATAAAACAATAATCTAGAGACATGCATAAATTGAGGGATAAATCCTTACGAGTTGAATTAGGCATTTAAGTTTATAGTTAAAAATATAAATTTGTTAGATAAATTTTTATTTTTAATAACCTTATACGAATATTACTATTTAAATAAGGTAATAAATACCAGTTCATGTTAATAGATATTATAAACTAATAATATTAAAATAAAAATATACGTGCAACGCACGGGGTGAATTACTAGTACAATAAAGAACCAAAAACACCACCTTTTTTTTGGCAATGCAATATTATTTTAGATAATACAAATTACAAATAATACAATAATCTTACAACAAATATCTATCCATATAAATTCAAATAAGATTCAAATTAAACCTCCCTCTATAAAAATCCATTTCCCCCTCAAAATTATGAAATTATACACTCCCTTACGACTAACAATATATATTTTGTTGTCATACTTTTTGTTGGCAAAAATTGCAGTACAATTTATATAATCCGAAAAATCCAAAACTGAATTGAAATAAAATTAAAGAATTACAATAGGCAACTTTTAATAAATGAAATTACAGAAACGAATAAATAGAAATGGCCGAAATCGTGTGTTCATTATCCTTAAAACAAATATATCCTCTATTATGGACGTCTATTTCTCAGGATAAGATGGGAAAATCGGATTACCTTTATGTCCGACGAATCGAATCTACTCCTGGAAAATATCACCAAAAATGCATGAGGCCAAGGAAATTTTGAGAACAATATGCAGAGAATTGTAAGAGTGCAAGTGTTGAGTGTGGTTCTGGACTGATGTCGGCTATTTATAGAGCTGATACAGGAGCTGAAAATTCAAGCTCATTGATGTTACACAGCAATAACATTTGCTGTTACAATATATTTCAATTCAAAAATTAAATCTGATGTTACAGGTAGGAATTAATGTAGCTGTTATAGATAAATTTAAATTCAAAATTAGTTATAAATATTTAATTTCGAAAATTAAAAAAATATACAAAACATAGGATAGACTATGTGGCTCGATTTCGGTGCGACATTCGTGTACATAGGTCGTGCTCACACAGAAGTTAATGGTTCGGAGCCCGAACCGAACCGTGATTTAATCCTTGCGGGCGCGTGTGTAGAGAGAGCCTTTATGCAATATAATCTTACACCTTAAGGTAAGGTGACATTTTATAAACTAGCCAAAAAAAACCTTCGTTTTCCTACGTGGGACAAACCACCTTTAAAAGAGGATTAACCCACATGGTTTCTTCTTTTAAATAATTCCAATACTTCACTTTAAACTTTAATTTCTCTTTCATCCAAACACCATTTTGGACAAACAAATATTCGATTTTAATGTTCTCATGGAGTAGAACAAGAATCTTTCGAGTCCTCTCGGATTGACCATTCATGAAATAAGGCGCAGAAGTTCTTTGCATCTGTAGCAGCCAACTCCGGCGTGTCAGCTTAGTTATCCTCATCAAGCCACTTACTTGATGTCTAGTTCCCAACCCGGTAGGCGTTTTCTTTTTCCCGGATCAATGAAGAAGGAGACGTAAGTGGATTCTTCCAAGAAGCGGAAGCAAAGCGCTATCCAGGGGGCGGGGACGGGAAAAGAAACGGCTCGAAGAAGAAAGAAATTGGGGTTCCCAATGCTTCTCCACGCTCAACGAGCAGCTACTTTCGAAGTAACAGAAAGAAAATCAACGACTGGAGTGGGAGAGTCAAAGTCGAAAAGAGGATTCCTCACTTCTTTCTCTCATTCAAAACCGTGCATGAGACTTTCATCTCACATGGCTCCTAAGTGATAAAAGACAGAAGAACTCATATTCTTTCTTTTTTGATTACCTTCCTCGCGTATCAGAGAAGTGAAATATCCGAGGTGGGTAGCCAACCCAGTCCTTGTCAAGAAGCCTAATGGGACCTGGAGATCCACTTTTACTTTTGTCATTAGACAATTGAGGTCCTAAGAAAATTGCACCCCAAATGTGCAATTTTCTTCATTTTTCCAACAATCCCCCACATGAAGGAAATTATGAGGATACAAAGATTTTGTGATAAATTCCAACAGTTGAACCCTGTATTGGATAAGTAGGTGTTACTTTTTGAACCCTCCCTTTTGAAAATATATTTACTTTACTAGCTGATCAATAAACATGATCACTACAAGAAAAATAGGAATAGACATCCCTAGAAAACCGATGTCTATTACCGGAGATTTCCGCTCATAGACATCGGTGATTCTGAACCGATGTCCAAAATGATGTCTAATTAGGAAATAGACATCGGTTTTGGCGATGGTTTTCCTTGACGATGTCTATTTATCCTTTAACGTCAGTCATTAGACAACGTTTCCTGTAACCGATGTTGAATTCCTGTAACCAATGTTGGGTTCCACCTGCTCTAAATCATACACTTAATCCTACCTATTATATAATCTGATCCCTTGTCCACATGCCCCCATTTTTATTTGAAATGGGATTTTTTTTCTATTTTTTATTCTATGATATACATATATATGTATGAAGTGGTTATGGATACAAATATGAGATCAATAATGTTCCTAGCTTTTTAGTTTTTACTGTCTGAGTTGTTCCTGGTTAAAATGGTGAAATGGTTAGCCCTAAAAAGTTAAAAGGGTCAATAATAATTTAGTTACCATGTTTTCTGTTTGGTTCATGTATTTATCTGCGGAATATAATCAACCCTTTAATTTCTTCAACACCAATAAATGAAATCTCTTTCTCAATATAAAATACTTTATCAGTGAGACGATGAATAACTGGGTAATTGATAAGGGCAAAAGATGGTTTGGGTCGACCTGACCAGGCTTATGGTATTGGGCCGACCTGGCAAGGCCCATAGTATTGGGCTGATCTGTTAAGCATTAAGCACTGGGCCGATCTGAGGAGGCTTACAGCATGGGACTGACCTTCTAAGGCTTATGAGTATTGGGCCGACCTATTGAGCCCATAGGTGGGAGGCCTATCATATTGGGCCGACCTGTTAAGGCCCGAGTACGAGTGGTTCTGTATGGATGTTTATCGGGCCGACCTGTGTAAGGTCCGTTGTATTAAACCGACCTGTCAAGCCCTGCATGACTAAGGCGATCTGTTGTTGACCCGTTTATGCGATTCGGCTCGGCCCAAAAGATGTATGAGTCACTGAGGATGCCTTGGAGATTTAAAGGGGCTTCGCACCAATACATTGGGCCGAGGTGTTTTGAAACATGTCGGAGCTATGGTCTTACGGGCGTAAAATTAGGGTTTTTAAGAGATCCGATCCTAATCTAATGATGAGTCTGACACCAAACCGTAACGAAATCCTGGATTTTACGGAAACCCTAATCCTAGCTAAGGTATAAAAGGCCCGAGTCCAGGTTCATTCTAACCTAATTTTCATTTCTTTTAGTGTTACATTGTTCTTTCCCTCTCTAGCCTTTTACTTTTTTTCCAAGACACTGACTTAAGCATCGGTGAGGGTACGCCGGAGCCCCCCTCCGGCCCCCCTTGTGCAGGTTTCACGGAGGACTTCGTCTTGGAAGGTGATTGGCGAGAGGAGGTCATTTTTGGGAGCAACCAAGTGGCGCCGTCTGTGGGAACATTTGAGCAGAGACGTGAGATTCGAGTTTTGGCTATGGAAGATGTTAGGAGAAACTTGGAAGATGATCTGAACCGTACGCCGTTGGGAGATACTCCGGGCGTAGTCACGCAAGAGGATGTCAGGCCTCCACCTCCACCACTCCCGGTGGACGGCGGATGGCAGCGAGTGCCGAGGACTGGAACGGATGGACAGACGCCTATGTCTGGTGGGAGTGTTGATTTGGGCCCAATGTTCTTTGAACAGTTGGGTGGTTTCATTACTAGGGCCGTGGAACAAACGGTGGAGAGGCGCTTGAGGGAGATGCTTCCGCCAGCTCACTTTGTGGTCCCCCTTCCGGTGCCTCCTCCTCCTGTGGTCCCCCCTCCGGTGGTCCCTCCTCCTGTGGTCCCCCGGAGGTCGGAGAGAGAGGTCGGCGGCCAGCGGTGGCGGAAGAGGTTCATTCATCCGGCGAGAACATCGTCAACCGAGGACCGGAGGATCGGTCGAAGCGGATGGATGACCTCCATCGTGAGGTGCGAGATATTCGGAGGAGGGTCGCGGGAGTGCTAGGAGCGACTGCGGTCCGGGTGAGGAGGGGAACTCCTTTCTCAAACGAGGTGATGGCGGATGAGCTCCCGGCCTCTTACCGAGCTCTGAGCTTTGAATATGATGGTACCACGGACCCGTGGGACCATTTCTGCCGTTTTGAGAATGTTGCTTCACTACACAGGTTCACGGATGGCGTGATGTGTAGAGTTTTTCCTACCACTCTGACGAAATCAGCTCAGCAATGGTTTAGCCAGCTTGCCCCAGGCTCCATTCGAAATTTTGATGACTTCAGCACGGCTTTTCTTAATCGTTCACGAGTTGTCAGTAAATACCAAAAAGCGCCCCGACTCTGTTTAGTATCAAGCGAGAGAGAAGGGGAGGACTTTGAGCTATATTGAGAGGTTTACCGCGGCAAAGTTGGAGGTGCCGTCGGCGGTCAGGAAATCTTGGCTAATGCCCTAGCTCAGGCACGAAGGATGGGGAATTCTTTAAATCCTTAGTGATAGAGCCGGCTAAGACATTCGACAGTACATTAGCTCGGGCGGAGAAATATATTAATTTAGAAGAGGCGAGAAAAATGAAGAGGGATGAAGGAGAGAAGAGAAGAGACGGGAGGGAAGATCGGGAGGATAAGGGACCTCAGAAGAAGCCGAGGTCTGAGGAAATGGGAGGAAGGCCGAGGTTTGAGAAATACATGCCATTGGTCATCCCTTAGGGGCGAGGTGCTTGTAGCTATTGAGAGGCACCCCGACCTGAGGTGGCCAAAGGCACACGCAGAGGCACCAGTGAAGGCGAAATGCAAGGAGTTTTGTAGGTTTCACAATGAGTATGGGCACACAAATGGATCGGTGCACACACACGAGGATGAGATCGAGCGGCTCATTCAAGCGAGGTCATCTCGGGAATTTGTGTACATCGATAAAAAGGAGAAAAAAGGGGAGTATAAGAGGGATAACTGGGGATATCACCAACCTCGGCGGGAGCCGGAGCGTAGGGGGGAAAGGGAGGAGCTACCTCCACCTCCGCCCCCACCTCGGCGAGAGGTCATCCAGATGATAGTTGGAGGGATTCGAGGCGAGCTCGGAAAAATTATGTGAGAGCAGCGACACCAGATCGGATGCAAGAGCAGTTGAAAGTGGAACAGGTCGGGCCGGGGCCGAGTATCTAGTTTGGACCAGAGGATTGCAAGGGTATTGTGACACCTCACAGCGATGCTCTTGTGATCACGACGACGATCTCTAATTATGATGTGCATCGGGTATTTGTGGACACAGGGAGCTCAGCAGATATCCTATTCTATGATTGTTATAAGAAGATGGACCTCGAGGTCGGCTTGGAGATGGTGGACACGGCGTTGGTCGGATTCGCTGGAGGGATGATCCAACCAATAGGTATGATTACTTTACCTGTTTCCTTGGGTAAGGAGCCTAATCGTAAAACTAGAATGATTCGATTTTTGATAGTTGATGCACCATCTTCCTATAATGTCATGTTGGGTAGACCGGCACTAAATGCTTTCCAAGCTGTGGTGTCGGTATACCATTTGAAAATGAAGTTTCCGGTGGGAGAAGAAGTAGGTGAGGTCGGTGGAGATCAGTATATGGCTAGAAAATTATATGTGGAAAGTATTCAGAAGGCGGAAATGGGGAGTGTTTTTGATGATGATAGAAATAAGGACAAGCTGATAAGGTTGGACGAACCGATGGAGCACGTCCAACCTAATGAGGAAATGATGATGGTCGAATTGGTGTCGGGTGACCCGATAAGGTCACTAAGGTCGGGAAAGAGCTACCCGAGGAATTAAGAGATGAGTGGTGGAGTTTTAAGGAGGAATGTGGATGTGTTTGCTTGGACAGCGGAAGACCTGGTGGGGATTGATCCGACCATTGCTAAACACGGGCTTAATGTCAATCCGTCATATAAGCCGGTGAAACAAAAGAAGAGGAATTTCGATCCTAAGAAGGACGCTATAATTCGAGCGGAGGTGCAAAGGTTGTTGAAAGCAGGGCATATCAAAGAAATCCAGTTTCGAATGGCTATCTAATCATTGTTGGTTCCGAAAGGATGATTGGCGCATGTGTGTGGATTTTAGGGATTTGAACCGTGCTTGCCCTAAGGATTACTATCCATTGCCCCGAATCGATCAGCTGGTGGATTCGACGTCGGGGTGTGAGCTGCTTAGTATGATGGATGCATCGCAAGGATATCACCAGATCAGGCTAGCAGAAGAGGACCAAAAAAGGGTGTGCTTCACCACCTCTTTTGGTACCTTTTGCTATGTGGTAATGCCATTCGGGCTAAAGAATGCGGGAGCCACATACCAGAGGTTAGTGGATAAGATGTTTGGAGAGCAGCTCGGTAGGAACATAGAGGTATACGTGGATGATATGTTGGTCAAAAGTATGAAAGCTGTGGATCATGTGCTTGACCTAGCTGAAACATTTGACACATTGAGAAAGTATAGAATGAAGTTGAACCCCAAGAAATGTGCCTTTAGGGTCAGGTCGGGAAAGTTTCTGAGGTATATGGTGACGGTGAAAGGAATAAAGGCCAACCCGGAGAAGGTCAGGGCCATCAGAGAGATGGCACCACCTCGGGATGCCAAGGATGTGCAGTGTTTAACAGGTCGGCTAACAGCTTTGAATCGTTTTATTTCACGCCTCGCGGAGAGGAGTTTGCCTTTCTTCAAGGTCTTGAGGAAGGCCAAAAAATTCGTTTGGGATGAGGAGTGCCAAAAAGCTTTCGAGGACTTGAAAAATTACTTGGCTGATTTGTCATTACTAACTAAGCCGTTGCCCGGGGAGCCCTTATACCTTTATCTTTTAGTAGGAGAGCAGGGGGTTAGTACAGTCTTGATCAGGGAGGAGAGATCGGTTCAGAGACCGGTGTACTATGTCAGTAAAGTTTTGAGAATCTTTGACTGCGGTATGCGAGAGATCGAGAAAGCGAGGTTTGGCCTTGGTGGTGACTGCGAGGAGACTTCGGCCGTATTTCCTTTCGCATAAGGTAATCGTCCGAACTAATCTTCCATTAAGAAATGTGATGAGTAAGCCCGAGGTAGCGGGGAGGCTAGTGAAGTGGGCTATTGAGCTGAGTGAGTATGATATTTAATTCGAGAACAGATCGGCCATCAAAGCTCAAGCTTTGGCAGACTTTGTTCAAGAATCAATAAGGGATGATAGCGGAGAAGGAGCTTGGGTGATTTATGTGGATGGTTCAGTAGGGAGCTCGGGATGCGGTGCTGGTATCGTCTTGATCAGCCCCCAGGGGATCGAAAATGATTTTGCTGTGAGGTTGGAGTTCAAGCTATCCAATAATGAGGCGGAGTATGAAGCATTCATCAGAGGGATGCAAATGGCCATTGAGATGGGGGCTGTTAGGATGGTTGTTTACATGTATTCTCAGCTCGTCCATAAGCAAGTTATGAGAGAGTTCGAGATTAGGGAAGAGAGGATGAAGAGGTATGTTGAAGCATACCGAGCTTTAGATGGGAAAGTGAAAGAGATCAAGATATGTCAAGTCCCGAGGGAAGAGAATAGTCGGGCGGATTTTTTAGCAAAGATGGCCAGTTCGGCCTTAGAGAATCAAGCTAAACAAATCACTCTTTTGAGGGCAAAAGAAACTGTGCTGGGATTGGAGGTCGGAGAGATCACGGAGAAAGAGGATTGGAGGTCGGCTATCATAGCTTATCTAAAAGAATGGGTCTTGCCAACAGGTAGGCGCGAAGCAGCTCGACTGAAAATCCGGGCGACACATTTTTGCATTATCGGGGACAAGCTATATAAGAGAGGGTTCTCTATGCCTTTGCTGAGGTGTTTGAATGGAGAAGAGGGTACGTATGTGCTGAGAGAGATGCATGAAGGTTGTTGCGGGAATCACATGGGAGCAAAGATTTTGATGAAGAAAGTCCTTAGAGCAGGGTATTTTTGGCCTTACCTAAAGGGGGAAGCAAATAAGTTGGTGAGAGCTTGTGAAAAATGTCAGATCCATGCACCTTTGGTACATCGACCGGCGGAGGAGCTCATGACAATGAGCTCAGCATGTCTTTTGCAAAATGGGGAATTGATATTGTTGGTCCTTTCCTCCGCAGTCGGGAGGAAATTCTTGATTGTGGCCATCGACTATTTTAGCAAGTGGGTGGAGGCAGAGCCTCTTGCTAAGATAAATGAGGATGCGGTGATGAAATTTATTTGGCAAAACATAGTGTGTCGGTATGGAATGCCTCGGATCTTGATATCAGATAATGGAATGCGGATTTTGGGCGTAAATCCGAGCTTGGTGTGTGAGGAATTGAAGATCAAGCAAAACTTCAAATCGGTGGCCCATCCAGGCCAATGGGCGGTGGAAGTGACTAATGAATTGTTGTCCACGGACCGAAAACTCGGCTTGAGAAGGCGGGAAGAGCGTGGGTTCGAGAGCTCGGCTCGGTCTTTGTGGGCTTATCGAACTAATCCCGAAGGAGGCAATCTGGCGAGGCTCCGTTCAGCTTGGTGTATGGTATGGATGCTATGGTACCAGCAGAGATCGGGATGGAAACGCATCGAGTTCAGAATTTTGATGAGAATGCTAATGAGATGCTGGTACGAGAGGCGTTGGATACTATAAATGAGAAAAGGGAGATGGCATTTTTGCAGATGGAACGGACGCGAGGAAGGATCAAGGCAGCCTATGACAAGAAAGTGAAGAAAAGGGCCTTTCAGGTCGGTGACTTGGTTTCGAGAAGGTCAGATGCTAGCAAGAATAAAGGGAAACTAGATGCGAATTGGGAAGGACCACTTCGGGTAGTGAAGGTGTTGGCAGGAGGTGCATACGAGTTGGAGGAGCTCGGGGGTCGAAAACTTCCAAGGGCTTGGAACAGTTGCAATTTGAAGAAATATCATTCCTAGGATAGAGGAATATATGATGTACTTAAACTTACCCGTTTTGAATGAAATGATCTGCTTCCCTAAATTGCGAGTTCGGAAAATAGAAATAATCACGATTAACAAGTATTTGGAGCTCAACTCGAGCTAGTCTCCAAATACTTGGGGCCACGAGGCCATGCAAGGAGCTCGGCTCGAGCCAGCTTCCTTTAAAAGAAGACAAGTATTTGGAGCTCAGCTCGAGCTAGTCTCCAAATACTTGGGGCCACGAGGCCATGTAAGGAGCTCGGCTCGAGCCAGCTTCCTTTGAAAGAAACAAGTATTTGGAGCTCAGCTTGAGCTAGTCTCCAAATACTTGGGGCCACGAGGCCATGCAAGGAGCTCGGCTCGAGCCAGCTTCCTTTGAAAGAATACAAGTATTTGGAGCTCAGCTCGAGCTAGTCTCCAAATACTTGGGGCCACGAGGCTATGCAAGGTGCTCGGCTTGAGCCAGCTTCCTTTGGAAGAATACAAGTATTTGGAGCTCAGCTCGAGCTAGTCTCCAAATACTTGGGGCCACGAGGCTATGCAAGGAGCTCGGCTCGAGCCAGCTTCCTTTGAAAGAAACAAGTATTTGGAGCTCAGCTCGAGCTAGTCTCCAAATACTTGGGGCCACGAGGAGCACAATGGGCCAATCTTTTTTGAAAAAAAAAACGTAACATACAAAATATCTAAATGCAGCCCGAGCTGTACTTTACAAAACCGAACTGTGATGAAAGTAAATATCAGATAAGAGTGAGAAAATGAAATTGCAGAGAAACTTCATTGATCATTCAAAATAATTACAAGTGCATAAAGAAAAATTACAAAAGTAGAACTGAACTCCTAAGCAGTAGGAGGAACATTTTCGGTGTTCAGGTCGTCCATGGAGATGGTCACGTCATCTATAAGTGCGAGATCAGGATCATCATCCGGGATTTCTTGAACTTGAGCAGGGCCTTCGGGAAGCTGAGGGGTTGCTTGACCTTCGGGGAGCTGAGAGGGACCTCCCGAGCTTGAGGCAGGGTGGAGGATAAATAGAGCAGCCAAGGATTCTATGAATACCTCCACAGGAGCAAGATTGAGACGCTTCGCCTCTTCGGAGAACACGAAGCCCTTGAGGTCGGGCAAGACCTTTCTGGGACCTCGGCGATCAAAGGGCTCGGTAGTGATACCACGTTCCCTGAGCTAAAGTTCAGCCTCGTCAAAAGCAAAGCTGTAGTACTCCATGGCAGATACAAAGAGAACTTTGATAAATTCCCTGGAGCTCAAAAAGGCCTGCTTCACCCTCTCCCGAATAGCCTGAACTATTGAAGAGCCTTGGGGGAGGTAAGGAAACTTTGGCGACCAACTTCAAGGCCCTCAGCTCGGGCTTGATCGGCATTAACAGTGCAACGGATTTGGAGATCATTCACCTCGGTCCGGAGGTCAGCATTGTCAGTCTCCAGAGCCTTTATCTTGGTCTCCAGAGAAGCCACGGTAGCCTTAGTGACCTCCTCCCTATCCTTGTATCGGCGGTTCTCCTCCAGGAGTTTAGTCTCCCGAGCTTTCAACCGAATGCACTCCTTCTTAGTATTATTGAGCTCGACAATATTGGATGGATCAGCAAAACCGACTCGAGCCCGGGAGATCAGGGCGGCTAGCTGTACCTTGGCTTTCGAATGGTTCAAGCAGAAGGAGCTCACTTTCTCCAAGGTAGTTCGGTCAGGGTTCGGGCAGTTGCCTTGGACGTACTGAATGGCAAAAGTTCCATCATTATTCTTCAGGATGGAATTGCTTGTAAAAAAGGTCTGGTTGGGTGTATGAATAGGAGTGCGTGAGAGAGAGAGAACAACATCGGGAGAAGTGGTGGTCTTCGCCTTCTTGGCTGCCCCTGTGCTAGTACCGACACCCGACCTCTTGGGAGGAGGAGGCCGGATAGAAGGACGAGCCCCTGGGCCTGTGAGATCGGCTATCATTGCAGCAGCCATATCAGGTCGCCGGAGTAGAGGAGGTTGACCTCCAGGGCTCGGGGCGGCAGCACTGGATGAGGGTGGGAGTGAGCCAGGAGCAATTTGTTGCTCCTCGTCATCCAGCTCGACAACCATCTGTGCCATAAACATATCTACACGAAAGAGGAAAGATTAGCTAGTGAGTAAGAGTAAAATAAATTAACTACAAAAATGACAATTACCAATGTCACAAGGCAAGGGGGCCACGATGGGGCTCAGCTCAAAGTAGTACAAGAGGAATGGAGTTATGAGGCGAGAAAGGTCATACTTGACCAGGGTAAGTTTATTTATCTGAGCTTGGAGATCGGGAAACCGATCTCTGGGGTTGTGTTTGCGTTGGAGAGGAAGGGTCCAGGTCCAAGCAATAGGAAACCCCCAAGCTCGGGGGGAAGAAATAAAAAATATTTATCCTTCCAGAATTTGTTTGAGGAAGGGTACTTGCTCAAAAATTGAGCATCACCTCGGGAGGTGATGTAGAAAAGACCTTTGGTGGTTGAGCTCTTTATTTGGAATAGGGCGAAGAATAATTCGAGAGTGGGTTCTATTTCTAAGTACTTAGTCAAAATTATAAAGTCGGCCAGGATATGGAAGGAGTTCGGAGCCAGTTGGTTCAGGGGTACACGGGAGAGCTCGGACACCCCAGTCATAAATGGGTGGATGGGAAATCTAAGGCCACCCTCTATCTGACCTGCAAAAAAGGCTAAGGCATTGGGTGGAGGTCGGTTAGGTCGTCGGGCGAATTTGGGTAAATAGAGTTTAAAAGAAGAAGGAATTTGGGCGATTCTTTTTAGGGTTTGAAGATTGAGGTCGATAGGGTGGTCTCCTAAAGTCGTGCGGATACGGAGTAGAGGACCCGAGCTCGGAGTTCGGATCTCTATTGTATCGAGTCCCGCCCGAATCAGGCTGGATTCGGTGGCATCGAGATCCCGACGGACGGACTCGGTGAGAGAAAGGGGTGGTGGGATAGAACCGTCGTTATGGCCCACCGTTCCAAATCGGCGACGATGGGTCCGACAAAGCGTCGAATGAGAGGAAAAAGATGCCATAAAAAGGAAAAAATTGGAAAGGGAAGGGATTACTTACTGAATAGAAGTAGGAGATTGAGGGAGAAATTGGACGGGAAGCCGGAGAAGTGCGAAGCTTGCCGAGATTCAAGGACTTTCGCCGGAGAAGATGGATTTTCGCCTTTAAGGGGTGCTCTGTAATTCGAAAGTGTAAAAAGTGAGAAATGGAAGAAAGAGGGAGTTTTTATAGGAAGAGAAAGGAGACAAAGGGTCGTCTCGGTATCCGAGGGGTCATGGCACGGCTTACGAAGCGTCAGTGATTTGAAAAGATGTCTTTTCAATCATACCCTTGTGTCAGGCACTCGAGGGGCCAGAAGGCGGCAGGAATTTTGAAAGCCAAGAGGTGGCGGGAATTGGAAAAGCACAAACCTTAAATACTAGGTCAGCTCGGCCTATCAGCAACTATGGTTGAGGTGAAGATCAATCCATAGTTGGGGAGAGGAATTGATAAGGGCAAAAGATGGTCTGGGTCGACCTGACCAGGCTTATGGCATTGGGCCGACTTGCCAAGGCCCATAGTATTGGGCTGATCTGTAAAGAATTAAGCACTGGGCCGATATGAGGAGGCTTACAGCATGAGACTGGCCTTCTAAGGCTTATGAGTATTGGGCCGACCTATTGAGCCCATAGGTGGGAGGCCTATCATATTGGGCCGACCTGTTAAGGCCCGAGCACGAGTGGTTCTGTATGGATGTTTATCGGGCCGACCTGTGTAAGGTCCGTTGTATTAAACCGACCTGTCAAGCCCTGCATGGCTAAGGAGATCTGTTGTTGACCCATTGTACAGTTCAACTCGGCCCAAAATATGTATGAGTCACTGAGGATGCCTTGGAGATTTAAAAGGGCTTCGCACCAATACATTGGGCCGAGGTGTTTTGAAACAGGTCGGAGCTATGGTTTTACGGGCGTTAAATTAGGGTTTGTAAGAGATCCGATCCTAATCTAATGATGAGTCTGACACCAAACCGTAATGGAATCCCGGATTTTACGGAAACCCTAATCCTAGCTAAGGTATAAAAGGCCCGAGTCCAGGTTCATTCTAAACTAATTTTCATTTCTTTTACTGTTACATTGTTCTTTCTCTCTCTAGCCATTTACTTCTTTTCCAAGACACTGACTTAAGCATCGGAGAGGGTACGCCAGAGCCCCCCTCCGGCCCCCCTTGTGCAGGTTTCACGGAGGACTTCGTCTTGGAAGGTGATCGGCGAGAGGAGGTCATTTTTGGGAGCAACCAGTAATAATTTCAGTTATATTGCCAAAGAAAGTCTTTGACCAATGACACAACAAGAAAATACTATTTAACTACACCAGTTATGCTACTGACAAATCAAGTTGCAGTTTAAAGGGCACGTTTTGGATTTGTTTAATGTATTGAATGTAGTGATGTATTTGAAAAAAAAATGAAAAACATAATTTTATTGATGTATTTTAAGAAAATGAAAATAAAATGAAAATGATATTCAGAAAAGACATTGCTATACTAGTCATGAGTTGAAAATTGCAATGTAACTCATGTAGATTCCAATCTAATAATTTTTTGTTATTAAATGTCTAGAAGCCAAATTCTATTTTCAGCAAAGACAATGCAAAAGCTTTTCTATCATTAGTTTCTTAAAGAGGATATTTATTGATTTTCCAACTCTCATCTCCCTCATCTCTCAATTTGTAACTCTTTATTTATTTATTTTTTTCTGTCTTCTCTCTCTATCTCCCTCTATTTTTCTGTCTGAGGTATGAGGTTTGTGTTCATAATTTTTTTTTGCCATTTAGTGAGTTTTTGATCATGTTTCAAAGTTTTGCAGGTTGTTTATTTGCTAGAAGAATATTATTTTGAGGACGTGTTTGTTCTATTTTCACCAGCACTCATTGGATTCTGTTTATAACATTACTAGTAAGGATTTGCAATGTAAGTTGACAAATGGGAACTATGAGGATGTTGCAACATTAAGGCCCTTTAAGTACTCGTTTGTATAGCCACATTTTCGCCTTTACGTATACTCGTTGTTCACATTTTCAATGAATGGCTTAATGCAGGTTATATTTTTTTTGGTGAATATTGGTGCTATTGTCGTTAATTACAGGGATTTTTGGGTAAAAAAAAGAATATTGCTAAATGAAATGAAATCAGTTAAAAACAAACAACATCGGTTATAAAGTGATGTGTAAATATAAAAACGACATCAGTTATGCTAATTACGACATCGCTTTTAGAACCGATGCCATTTCCTAACGAACTAAACAAAAATAACAACGCTTATTGGCCGTTGTGGTTTCAGGAATCAACATCTGTTAAAAACCGATGTTATCAACCGATGTTGTTAAAGGAAACAACATCGGTTAGAAAACGTTGTTAAATAGTTGACACTTTAACAACAGGGGCTTTAACATCACTTTTATTTCTTCAAAAACATCGTTTTTAAACGATGTTGTTTCTCTATTTGACATCGGTTATAAACCGATGTCTAAAACCCCCTTTTAACAACAGGGCTTTCAGCATCGGTTTTTCCATCTTTCAACATCGGTTTTAACCGATGTCTATTACCTTTTTTCTTGTAGTGTGATGTCTTTAAACTGTTCTGTCTTTTGTGTAAACGATGTTATACCTCACACATGATTCTTCCTAACATACTTTAGTTCTCATTGTTATGTTCATTCAAGGGACTGAACATACGCTTGGTTCTGCAAGAGGTTCTAAGAATTTAGCCTCACACAATTCTCTTCGAAACAGCCCCACTTCTCTCTCACATAGGTGATTCTTCTTTAAGAGTAGCCCGCACTACTCAACTTAGCTTATCGACGCACATGAATCATTAAAAGTCAAATGCTTATTCTTTGGCCTTGTATGGTTATATCCATGGACTATTTCTAGTTTCTAGTTGGAAAATGAATTTTCAGAATTTATTGGTTTTCGTGTGAAAATTGGAATTATGTTTGGATGAGTGAATGATAATGAGTTTTATGTAGGTTTGGAAATGAGATTATGTTTGGTTAAATAGTTTTGAAATAGTATTTTATGTATATAATAATTTGAAAAATTGATAGTGGTTGAATATTTTAATTGAACATATAATATTATATTTGTAAGATTGTAGGCTAGTGGGTCCCATTAGATATATATAGTAGTATTTTAAGTAGATAAATTTGGTAATGGAGGGTCCCACATATATAATTGGGTTAAAAAAATAAGAATAGTGATTGATAAGTGATGTAGGGTAGTGTATAGAGTTGAGAATTGAAATTGTAGGTTTGAGATGATGTTTTATGTGGAAAGTGGAAATGATGATTTCCGTTGGAAATTTTACAAACAAACATTATTCCATTTATATGAATAGTTGGAAATTGGAAATGTGGCCTTGGAAACATAAACAAACAAGGCCTTTTCTTTCTACGGGCTTCACTGTTAAGGAATGGACAATGGGAAATTCCCCCATAGTGATCCTAGAGTCTTTTTACAAATTAGGTTGTCCCATTGAACCTAGATCGATCCCCAGTCAACTAGGTTGTGTTTCCATTGTATCAACTCATTTTTCTAGAGGCGTATTAATGATTTTGCAACTAACTCTCGATTAACCCTTTGGCTAATGGATCCGCTAAATTATCCTTTGACTTCACATATTCAATAGAGATAATACCAGTTGAGAGTAGTTGTCTAATGGTATTGTGTCTACGACGTATGTGTCTAGACTTACCATTATACATATTGATATGTGCCTTGCCAATCGATGATTGACTATCACAATGTATACATATTGCTGGCACAAGCTTTGGCTATTTTTGGAATATCTTCTAAGAAGTTTCAGAGCCACTCAACTTCTTCTCCACACTTGTCTAAAGCTATAAACTCGGACTCCATTGTGGATCTAGTTATAACCGTCTGCTTAGAAGATTTCCATGATATGACTGCACCTCCTAAAGTGAATACAAATTCATTTATAGACTTAGAGTCTTCAATATCAGATATCCAATTAGCATCGATGTATCCTTCAATAACAACATGATATCTTGTATAATGCAGTCCAAAATCACGAGTGTATCTTAAATACCTTAGTATTCTCACTATACCTTTCCAATGGTCATGCACTGGATTACTCGTGTATCTGCTCAATTTACTCATTGCATAAGAAATGTCTAATCTTGTACAACTCATTAAGTACACCAGACTTCTTATGACTCATGAGTATTTCAATTGAGACATAACCTCACCTATATTCTTCTATAGATGTTGACTCGTGTCTATAGGAGTTCTATTTTATGATGTGTCATCCTTACTAAATTTTTCTAGAATCTTATTCATATAATGTGGTTGATCAAGTGTCAATCCATTTGAAGTTCTAGAAATCGTTATTCCGAGAATCACGTAAGCTAAACCCATACCTTTCATGTCAAACATCGAATGCAACATATCTTTTGTGGATTTAACTATATTATCATTACTCCAATGATAAACATGTCATCTACATAAAGATACAAAATGACATAGCCATTTTTAGTCTTTTTAACATAGACACATTTATCACATTCATTTATTTTAAATCCACATTCTTTCATGGCATTATCAATTTTTTCATGTCATTATTTTGGTGCTTGTTTCAAGCCATATAATGACTTGACCAGTTTACAAACCATTTTCTCTTGCCCAGGTGTAGAGAATCCCTCAGGTTGTTCCATGTAAATTTTCTCTTCTAAATCTCCATTTTGAAAAGTAGTTTTTACGTCCATTTGATATACTTCAAGATTTCGCATTGCGGCAATTGCAAGTACCAATCTAATGGAGGTTATTCTCGTAACTGAGGAATACATATGAAAGTAATCAAAGCCCTATTTTTGTCTGTAACCTTTAATTACAAGTCCTTGTACTTATCAATTGTTCCATCCGCATTTATTTTCTTCTTGAAAATCCATTTGTAACCTAGTGGTTCACTTCCTTCAGGAAGATCCACTAGTTCCCATGTATGGTTTTGCAAGATGGAATCAATTTCACTTTTTACGACATCTTTCCATAATGGTCCTTCAGAAGAATTTATAGCGTCTCTATAGCTTTGAGGTTCACTTTCCAGCATATAGGTTAGAAAATATAGACCAAAAGATTTTTCTATCCTGCCTCGTTTGTTGTGTCTAAGTTCCACATCTTCTTATTTATTTCCTTGCTATTGTTCTATTGAATCATGTATCCATTTAGAAGAGCTTGCTTCTTCTCTCGATTTGCACGGAAATACATTTTCAAAGAACGAGAAATTTCTCGACTCAATTATCGTGTTCTTGTGTATATCTTCAACTTTAGATTCATGCACAAGAAACCGATAAGTATTAATGTTATGTGCATATCCAATAAATATGCAGTCAACAGTTTTGGGACCTACCTTCACCTTCTTTGGTGTAGGTATAACAACATTTGCATTCTTCCATGCCATAGCTCGTAAGGGCTTTTGTCTAATTTCGTACATATACCTTATTTAAAAGGTAATTAGCTGTCAAGATAGCTTCCCCCTACATGTTCTGAGGCAAACCAGAACTTACTAACATGGCATTCATTATTTCTTTAAGTGTATGATTATTCCGTTATGCAATGCCATTCTGTTGAGGTGAATAAGGTGGTTTTGTTTCGTGTCTAATTCCATGTTGGGCACATAATTCAGCACAATGATTCATATTCACCCCCATGATCACTTCTTAGTACCGTAATTTTCTTGTTGAGTTATTTCTCAACTTCATTTTTATAGAGAATGAATTTCTCTATAGCTTCATCTTTACTTTTAAGAAAATACACATAACAATATACTTTGTGTTATCATCAATAAAAGTAATGAAGTGCTTGTTGCCACGACGCGTTTGTGTTGATTTTAAATCGCATACATCGGTGTGAATTAAATCAAGTGGTTTATTATTTTTTTCAATATTTTTAAATGATGTCCTTGTTAACTTTGCCTGAACACAAGTTTTCACACTTGTGCTTGGAACTAATATGGAATGTTGGTATATAATTCAAGTTAATTAATCTACGTAAAGTATCATAATTAACGTGTCCTAGTCTACCATGCCACAAATTGGAAGACTCAAGCAAGTAAACATAAGAGTTTTTCATTTCATTAGCTTTTGGTTTAACAACCATTACATTGAGCTTAAACAGCCCATCAGAAGCATAACCTTTGCCTACAAACACCCCATTTTTCACCAAAGTAACAACCCCTGACTTGAAAACAATGTGAAAACCATGCTTATCTAAAAGCAAACAAGACACCAAATTCTTACGAATGTCTGGTACAAACAACATTTATTAAGAGTCAGTTCCTTCTCGGATGTCATCTTCAGAACCACTTTTCTTTTTCCTTTGACCTCAGATGTAATTGAATTTCCCATGTACAGTTTCTCGCCATCTTCAGCTGGCTCAAAGGAACTAAATTTTTCTTTAACAGAACACACGTGCCTCGTAGCATAAAATTAATCCACAACTGATTCGGGTTTACGAAGTTCACCTTGGAGATCACCGCAACCAGGTTCATATCTGACACTTCTCCACAAATGTGATCGACCATGTTAGCCTCCCAATTCTTCTTTGGTTTCTTGCAATCAGAAGCCTTGTTGCCGCCACAATTAAAGCATTTTCCTTTGAACTTGTTCTTGGAAATGTCTCCTTTTAGCCCCCCAATTATTGAACCTTTACCAGTTTTCCCGGTTTTTTTCCTTTGGAGCTTTCGCCATGCTCCATAACATTGGCTTTAGCAAACACAGGAATGAACAATTTCCTTTCAGAACATTTGTTATCTTATTCAATCATAAGCCTAACAATCAGTTCTTCAACGTTCATCTTCTTTCGTTTGTGCTTCAGATAGTTCTTGAAGTCTTTCCAAGCTGGTGTCAATTTTTTAATTATTGCGGCTACTTGGAAAGTTTTACTCAAAACCATTCATTCAGCAAGAATATCATGTATAATTATATGAAGTTCTTGCACTTGACTTATTACAGACTTGGAATCAATCATTTTAAAGTCTAGCAATCGGCCAACAATAAAAATTTAGGCCTTGCATCATCAGAGACTTATACTTGTGGTCAAGAGACTCCCACAATTCTTTAGCAGTTCGCTAAGAGCTATAAACTCTGCTAATCCGTTCATACATAATTTCTACAGAGGAAATCAACATGATTCCAAGCATCAACCGCATGAGCGACTTGAACATGTGTTTCATCCTCACTCAAGTTTGGAGGATCTTCAGTCAAGAACCTTGCTAGGTTCAACGTAGTCAAGTAAAAAAAACATTTTTTGCTGCCAACGTTTGAAATCCAAACCATTGATTTCTCCGGTTTCTCGACATGATTCATCGACACATTAACAATGGAGTTAGCCACTATCCGAGGCACAACCGGCTTAACCACTGGATTAGCCACAATAAGATTCAGTGTAACAGTTGTCTCATTTGTGCCAATTGGAACTCCAGAATTCAAATTGGAAGCCATTCATGAAATACAAATCAAAGTTTGGCATTTCGATTAATCGGAACAAATCCGATACAAACAAATTCATTCAAATTAATGTCCAAAATTTCCAGTTTCCTTTCACTCCAAATATGCACGTGTATTTATTTCTAGTCCAAAACAATATTCGAATCAACTTTCAAAATAACAAACAAAAGTCAGTAAATACAAACAAATATACCTGTGCAGATATATAGTTAAAATGCTTAACAATATCAAAATACGAATTCTGTCTTCAACTCAAAGCATGTGACATACTATCAAAGTTATTATACAAACTATTAAGATAATCATGCAAACAGTAGGTATAGATAAAGTATTTCCAGAGTTGAAGTTGCTGTTTAAAAACTAATCTTAATTGTAATTTCAAAATGCCAACAAAATGAACATAAATCAAGCATATATTAAGCCAATTATAGCATCTAATTGAACAATAAGGAATTCAAGTCATCATTATTAATGATAAGAATAGACGGCAACAGAAATCTACTGAAATGAAAGTAGCAAATGAGTGGAAGGTTTACAAAAAAAAAAAAATTAAGACAACAACAGAACTGGAAAGATAAAGGTTTTCAGTTCAGGCATGTTTTTTATTAAACAATAGATAATCCTGAATTCAATTTTGAAGTTTCCAGTTTTAAGGATTGTTGTTTTATGTTTTTTGTTTTAAAAAAAAAATAGCAGAAGGCAAAGCAATACCAGTTTATAAACTGTACAGAAAGTCTAAGGAATCTGTTTTAGGTTTGTTGGCAAAAATTGCCGTACAGTTTATATAATCCGAAAAATTCAAAACTGAATTAAACTAAAATTAAAGAATTACAGCAGGTAACTTCGAATAAATGAAATTACATAAAACGAATAATTACTGAAATGACCCGAATCATGTGTTCAACACACTATCCTTAAAACAGATTTGTCCCCTATTTTGGACGTCTGTTATCCAGGATAAAACGTGAAAATTGGATTACCTTTTTGTCCGGCAAACTGAATCTACGCCTGGAAAATATCGCCAAAAATGCAGGAGGCCAAGGGAATTTTGAGAACAATATGCAGAGAATTGTAAGAGTGCAAGTGTTGAGTGTGGTTCTGGACTGCTGGAATGTCAGCTATTTATAGAGCTGATACAGGATCTGGAAATTAAAGTTCATTGTTGTTACACAACAATAACATTTGTGTTGGAATTTGGTCTTTGATAAATGGGGTGTTGACCCGATTTTGACCAAATAATTAAGTGGTTTCCATTAGTGAAAAATGGAATTAAATTATTTGTAAAAAAAATTCTACTAAGAGAGTAGATGAGAATAGCATTTGGAATTTCTCAAAACCGATTCCGGGTGAATGAGAAACTAATGCTAGAAGTTAGCCACTTAATACAAATAAATAGTATGGAAAATGAAATATGCGTGGAAGGAGAGATGCTCTATCCCACATAGGAAAATGAGGATAAGTTTGCACACTTAATATATCCCAAGTTGGACATATGGGTTTGGGCCCTTAGGGGCACCCAAGTTTTTGAAGGGGTGAGAACCTACATGCTTGTGGGTTTGGTTCAAAGCACACGCGCGCGCGCGCCGACGCCCATCTCGGCTCGTCCCGGCCCGGCCCGGGCCCGAGTCCGGGCCATGGGCTTGGGGGCCCTTATTCTTTTTGGACCAAAAACCTTTAAATGTTTTTTAATTAATTTTTTGTAATTAATTAAATGATTTTCCAACTGGGAACGTTCGGACCCGCGCACGGGCGGAAGCACGGCCCGTGCGGTCGGGTCGTGCTACCTGCCGAACTTTTACGCCTATAATTTTTTGTAATTAATTAAATGATTTTCCAACTAGGAACGTTCGGACCCGCACACGGGCGGAAGCACGGCCCGTGCGGTCGGGTCATGCTACCTGCCAAACTTTTACGCCTACACGCACGGGCAGGCGCACGGCCCGTGTGTCGGGGTCGTGAGCCTTGCCGAACGTTGGAGCACCAGCGCACGGCCCGTGCGTCTGGTCGTGCGCCCCTGAACAGGTGCGTCTGTCAGTGCAAAAATGTGTCTTTTCGAGCCAAAAGACGCAATTTTCTGTACAGGCACTTGCTTGCCTATATTATAGAAGCCCCTGCAGATGAATTAACACATGAAAATTCTCAGATAATAACCGATCATTCTGCATACAAAGCATATTGATTCTTCCCTTCCTTTGTAGCTTGAAAGTCAGAAACACTTCATTTGTTCGCTGTGATTCCGGTTTTGCTAGTGCTGCTAACCGGAATAAAAAGTCGTTGTATCTTAGAGACGAGCGCCGGAACCGTAAGCACTCGGTATATGGGGGCGTTTTCGTCTTGCGGAGATTGAAGCTAATTAAGGCCTCGACTTAAGCCTATACACTTATTCTTATCTATTTTCTTCCTAAATGAAACCTTCACCAAATATTTACCAAACAATCGCAAGACGAAAATTAATCTGTTTCTGTTGAAGACGATGGCATGAAGTTCAATATCGTTCACACCCATGGTTGCTGCTCCCGCTAATGGCGAAAAGCCGCCCAAGTTCTCCGGTGCCGACTTCAAACGTTGGCAATAGAAGATATTGTTCTACCTCACCACCTTGGGGTTGTCTCGTTTTCTGAAAGACGAACCCCCTACCGCCATTGGAGATGACGAAGTTGACAACAACCGGAGAATCGATGTGGATGCTTGGCATAACAACAATTTATGTGTCGCAACTACGTGTTGAACGGGCTAGACGACACCCTCTAAAATGTCTATAGCACGTTTAAGACGTCCAAGGAACTGTGGGATTCCTTGGAAAAGAAGTACAAGACGGAAGATGTCGGCACAAAGAAATTTGTTGTTGGCAAATTTCTGGAGTACAAGATGGTTGACACCAAGACGGTGATCAACCAAATTCAGGAAATTCAAATCATACTTCACGACTTAGTGTCTGAATGGATGATTTTGAATGAATCCTTTCAAGTGGCTGCAATAATCGAGAAATTACCGCCATTGTGGAAGGATTTCAAAAACTACCTCAAGCACAAGCGTAAAGAGATGGGACTTGAGGATTTGATTGTTCGGCTTCGTATCGAGGAAGACAACCGAAAATCAAATGTGAAATCCAGTAAGCCTCGAATAGAGGCTAAGGTCAATCTTACTGAATCGAGCACTAGCAAGAAACGCAAGCACTAAAGGAAAAAGGAAAGGCCAAAAAGTTCAAGGGAAATTGCTACAATTGTGGCAAACCGAACCACATGGCGAAGGATTGCCGACACCCTAAAAAGGGCAATTAAGGTGGCAACCAACAAGCCAATGTGATGGAGGACAAGTCGGTTCCAATCGACATGTCAGAGCTCGATCTCTCTGTCGTTGTGTTTGAAGCCAATATGGTGGATAACCCAAGGGAGTGGTGGATAGATACTGGGGCTACTCGTCACATTTGTGCCAATAAGGAGATGTTCTCCTCCTACACTCCGATTAATGGAAGGAAGTTGTTCATTGGGAACTCTTCGACTTCCAACATCGTTGGGCTTGGAAAGGTAGTGCTCAAGATGACTTCCAGAAAGGAGCTTACGCTTGTAGATGTGCTGCATCTCCCGGACATCCGCAATAATTTGGTTTCCAATCCTTTGCTTAGTAAGCCCGGGTTTAGACTACTGTTTGAGTCCGACAAGTTTGTAATGACCAAGAATGGTCAGTTTCTATGTAAAGGTTACCTTGATAAGGGCCTGTTTAAAATGAGTGTAATGTCTGTTTTCCGCCAAGAAGCGAAGAATAAAAATGTTACTTCTGTTTACTCGTTGGATTGTTCTAATTTATGGCATGATAGATTAGGACACGTAAACTTCAACACAATTAAAAGGTTAGTGAATCTGGAATTAATACCTACGTTTAAAACCGATTCACAAGACAAATGCGAAATTTGTGTTGAAGCAAAATTGGCCAAAGCACCGTTTCATCCAGTAACGAGAAGTACCAAACCACTGGAATTAATTCATACAGATGTGTGTGATTTAAAACTTGTGCAAACTCGAGGTGGGAAAAAAGTACTTCATAACGTTTATAGACGATTGCACAAGATATTGCTATGTGTATCTTTTGAAAAGCAAAGATGAAGCTTTAGTAGCTTTTAAAACTTATAAGAATGAAGTTGAAAATCAGCTTAATTTGAAAATTAAGATGATTCGAAGTGATAGAGGCGGCGAGTATGTTGCTCCATTTGAAGAATTTTGCTCGGAAGCAGGTATAATTCATCAAACGGCTGCACCTTACTCACCTCAATCAAATTATGTTGCAGAATGCAAAAATCGTACTCTTAAAGATATAATGAATGCGATGTTGTTAAGTTCTGGCTTACCCCAAAACTTGTGGGGGGAAGCCATACTTTCTGCAAACTACATTCTTAATAAGATCCCACACAAAGGTAAAAACGAAATCCCATATGAGTTATGGAAGGGACGTAAACCGTCATATAAATACCTCAAAGTGTGGGGAAGTTTGGCTAAAGTCGAAGTACCTAAGCAGAAACAAGTTAGAATTGGTCCAAAGACAATCGATTGTGCTTTCATTGGATATGCTAACAATAGTAGTGCATATCGCTTCTTAGTGCACAAGTCAACAATTTCTGATATAAATGAAGGTATGATCATTGAATCAAGGAATGATGTATTCTTCGAGAATATCTTTCCAAACAAAGAACGGAAAGAAGAAAATTCAAGTAAACGGACTTATGATACTGCAAGGTTACCTCAAATGATGATGAAGAGGAACCAAGACGCAGTAAAAGGACAAAAGTAGTTAAGTCTTTTGGTCCTGATTTTCTAACTTATATGTTAGAAAACGAACCCCGGACTATTCAAGAAGCATTGTCTAGTCCAGAAGCTCCTCTCTGGAAAGAAGCTATCAATAATGAGACAGATTCCATCATGAAAAATCACACTTGGGAGATGGTTGATCTCCCACCGGGTTGCAAACCTTTGGGATGCAAGTGGATCCTTAAAAGGAAATATAAAGCAGATTGATCTATTGACAAATATAAAGCCCGATTGGTAGCCAAAGGGTTTAGACAAAAGGAGGGATATGACTTCTTTGATACATATTCTCCTGTCATGAGGATTACGTCCATTCGTGTTCTCATTGCTATTGCAGCTTTGCATAACCTTGAGATACATCAAATGTACGTTAAGACTGCCTTCTTGAATGGTGAGCTTGAAGATGAGATCTATATGGAACAACCCGAGGGGTACGTTGCACCCGGTCAAGAGTGAAAGGTGTGTAAACTTGTTAAGTCATTTTATGGACTAAAACAAGCACCTAAGCAATGGCACGAAAAGTTTGACTCGACTATGAAGTCAAGCGGTTTCAAGATCAATGAATGTGACAAGTGTGTCTACATTAAAGGTACTACAAATGATTACGTCGTAGTATGCCTTTATGTGGATGATATGTTGATCATGGGTAGTAGTCATGATTTAATCATGAATACTAAGAACATGTTGAAGAAGAACTTTTACATGAAAGATATGGGATTATCCGATGTTATATTAGGGATTAAAATCTCTAGGACTTCAGATGGAATTGTCTTGTCACAGTCCCATTATGTCGAAAGAATACTTAGAAGGTTTAATGCTTTTGATAGTCCTCCGGTTAAGACACTTGTAGATCTAAATCTACACTTGGTCAAGAATAGAGGCGAACCAGTTTCTCAGTTGGAATATGCAATGGTGATTGGCAGTCTGATGTACTTAACGAATTGTACACGTCCAGACATTGCATATTCAGTGAGTAAACTAAGTAGGTTCATAAGTAACCCGAGTACGGATCACGGGAAAGCCGTGACAAGGGTACTTAGATATTTAAACTTAGATATTTAAAGTATACCATGAACTATGGAATACTTTATACGAGATATCCAACTGTATTAGAAGGATACTGCGATGCCAATTGGATATCAGACACAAAAGACTCCAAGTCCACAAGTGGTTTTGTTTTCACAATTGGTGGATGAGCGGTGTCGTGGAAGTCTTCTAAGCAAATGTGCATAGCTCGATCCACTATGGAATCCAAGTTCATTGCTTTAGATAAAGCTGGAGAAGAAGCTGAATGGCTTGAAACTTCCTAGAGGATATTCCTTGTTGGAATAAGCATGTGCCTGCTGTTATGATACACTGTGATAGTCAATCAGCAATCGGAAGGGCACAAAGCAATATGTATAATGGTAAGTCTAGACATATATGTCGGAGACATAATACCATTAGACAGTTGATTTCGAATAAGGTTATTTCGATTGACTACGTGAAGTCAAAGGAAAACCTTGCGGATCCGCTTACAAAAGGCATAAATCGAGATCAGTTGTATAAACTTTTAAGGGGAATGAGTTTAAAATCCACAACTTAAAGAATGTTCATAGCGGTAACCCAACCTTGTGAATTGGAGATCCCAAGACCTTGGTTCAATGGGACAACTAAGTTATGAATGTTCAGCTGAACACTTGGAAAATGTGTTAGCTCATTCTCGATACATCCAAGTGTATGTAAACCTGCGGAATGTGGTGAGGTTAAGTTTAAAACTTTTAATGATTCCTATACCAAAAGGTGGAGTATGGCAGGATACTCTTAAATAGGAGATCACATATATAAGTGAGAAGTAATGGCCGCTTCAAAGAAACACTTATGAATCTAAGATATGGTCCAGGGCCAAAATGGACACAACGTGAGAGCAACAAGTGTTAGAGTTGTTATTGTGTAAGTACTGTTGTCTTGGTTTACACGAACGGCTGAGTAGTTTAAGACACCGCGTCACTAAGCAGCCAGTAAATCCAATAGTATTTTACTAAGGAAGGTTCAAAGCCACAAGCTACCTATCCTGATGCAATAACGATTCGCCGAGACTTTCAAGTGAATCTGCATACACGCATGCATTAATTTCATTCATATGGGGGCTTGTTGGAATTTGGTCTTTGATAAATGGGGTGTTGACCCAATTTTGACCAAATAATTAAGTGGTTTCCATTAGTGAAAAATGGAATTAAATTATTTGTAAAAAATTCTACTAAAAGAGTAGATGAGAATATCATTTGGAATTTCTCAAAACAGATTCCGGGTGAATGAGAAATTAATGCTAAAAGTTAGCCACTTAATACAAATAAATGGTATGGAAAATGAAAAATGTGGGGAAGGAGAGATGCTCCATCCCACATAGGAAAATGAGGATAAGTTTGCAAACTTAATATATCCCAAGTTGGACATATGGGTTTGGGCCCCTGAGGGCACCTAAGTTTTTAAAGGGGTGAGAACCTACATGCTTGTGAGTTTGGTTTAAAGCACACACGCGGGCTTGGGCTTGGACTTCAAGACCCTTATTCTTTTTGGACCAAAAACCTTTAAAATTAAATATTTAATTAATTTTGTAATTAATTAAATGGATTTAATTAATTTTCATAATTAATTAAAAGATTTTCCAACTGGGAATGTTCGGACCAGTGCACGGGCGAAAGCATGGCCCGTGCGGTCGGGTCGTGCTACTTGCCGAACTTTTGTGCCTACATGCACGGGCAGGCGCACGGCCTGTGCGTCGGGGTCGTGTGCCCTGCCGAATGTTGGAGCACCAGCGCACGGGCCGGCGCACGACCTGTGCGTCTGGTCGTGCGCCCCTGAACAGGTGCGTCTGTTAGTGCAAAAATGTGTCTTTTCGAGCCAAAAAATGCGATTTTTCGTACTGGCACTTGCTTGCCTATATTACAGAAGCCCCTGCAGATGAATTAGCACACGAAAATTCTCAGATAATAACCGATCATTCTGCATACGAAGCATATTGATTCTTCCCTTCCTTTGTATCTTGAAAGTCAGAAACACTTCTTTTGTTCGTTGTGATTCCGGTTTTTGCTAGTGCTGCTAACCGGAACGAAAAGTCGTTGTATCTTAGAGACGAGCGCGGGAACCATAAGCACTCGGTATGCGGGGCGTTTTCATCTTGCGGAGACTGAATCTAATTCAGACCTCGACTTAAGCCTATACACTTATTCTTAGCCATTTTCTTCCTAAACAGAAACCTTCACCAAATATTTTACCAAACAATTTGTTGTTACAAGTTACAACAGATTCCAATTCAAAAATTAAATTTGATGTTACATGTAGGAATTAATATAGTTGTTATAGATAAATTAAAATTTGAAATTAATTTTTTTTAAATATTTAATTTCGAAAATAAAAAAATCTGTAAAACATAGTTAAACTTTGTGACTCGATTTCGGTGTACGCAGGTCGTGCTGGCACACAAATCAGTGGTTCGGAGCCCGAACCAGACCGTGATTTGCATCTCCCTGTGAGCGCGCGTGTAGAGATAGCCTATATGCAATATAATCTTACATCTTAAGATTAAAATAACATTATATAAACTAGCCAAAAAAGCTTTTGTTTTCCTATGTGGGACAAACCCACCTTTAAAAGAAGACTAACCCACATGATTTCTTCTTTTAAATTAATTTCAATACTCCACTTTAAACTTTAATTTATCCTTCATCCAAATACCATTTTAGACAAACAACTATTCGATTTTAATGTCTCACGGAGTAGGACAAAAATCCACTTTTACTTTTATCGTTAGACAAACGAGGTCCCAAGAAAATCGCACCCCAAATGTACAATTCCCTTCATTTTCCAACACTTTTTTCTTTATAAGATATTTGAAAAGAAGTGAAATTTCAAATTTCAAAATGAAATAAAAATTGTACATATCTATGTGTTCTTTTAATTGTGTTGATTTTAATTTTTAGTTATGGAGTGGAAAGGGTGAATATTTTAATTATTGAATTTTTCGCCGAGATTTTGTGATTTATGGAGCTATCAAAACTAGCTCGACTCGTGATAAGGTAGGGTCGGACTGTGATATTGTAAGCCCGAAAAGAATGGAGTCTATTTGGCCTGGACAATTAGGCATGAAATTCCCAAGCCAGTCAGGTTGGCCTTGATTTTTCATATGTATTTTCATGGTTTGGGCCTCCAAAATGGTTGCAGTGGAATTCGCCGGTCCTGGCCCAACTCTATTTGTTCTTTGGATAGGGATGACAAGAGCTGTCAAAATGGGCCAGGCCCATCGGGCTTGCCCGCCCCACCTAAAGTAGGAGGTGGGTTTTAAGTGTTTAGTGGTCCGCCAAGAGGCGGGCCTAAACGGGCTAGCACGCCGCGGGCCCGCCAGAAACAAAAAAAAAACGAAAAAAAGAAAAAATATGATGAAATAGAAAAAAATAGTATAATTGGTATTTTATATTTTTATCTCTTATAAAAGTGTATATAATATTTTCATAGAATATGTATTTGTTATCTATTAGTATATTTAATTCATTAAAATTAATAATATGAATTTTTTTTTTAATTTTTTTATTTTTGGGTTGGCCGGCCCGCCTAGCCCGCACCTGTGGTGGGTTGGGTTGGGCCAACATATTTCTAGTCCGCCATTTTTCCGGCCCGCGGACTGACCCGCCCCGCCAGCCCGTTTTGACAGCTCTAAGGATCACACACTCTTGATTCTGCACTTTTTGGTCATTCAAGGTTGTTTGATGTGTTCAATTCCAAATGTTCAGTCAAATACTGAAAAGTTATATTACTATTTTGCTATACAAAACAATTTGGAATTCATTACATAGTACACAAAGAAGAAACATGTCAAGTATATGACATAATCGTTCTAAAAAAAACTCCATACGTGAGGTGTTTTGAGATGGAAAAGTGCAAAATTCATGAATTTTATATGACAAAGAATAACAAGAAGAAAAAAAAAAAACTTCCAAAGTGCGAGTAGTTGGACGAGATTTTTTTTTAATATTTACTTTAAATTCTTCATAAAGAATATGGCAAAAATGGTCCGATTAGAACATCAAGAAAAATTGCGAATTTGTTGGACTTGGGGTCACATTGCTTCTGTTGGGCTATCTCCAAGTCGCTGAATGGACGAATCCCTTAATCCCCACTTGGGGTCATATTCTTGCTGTTGGGCTATCTCCAAGTCGCTGAATGGACTAATCCCTTAATTCCCACTTGGGGTCAATTCTTGCTGTTGGGCTCTGTCCAAAATTTTTAATGGACCCATCCTATATTCTCAGCCATAGTATTGGTTACAGAAATCGTAGGCGCTAGTTGGGCGGCGGACGGGCACCTAGACCGCCTAGGCGGACACCTAAGAACAACACTACTTTTTCAACTTTTTTTATTTGTTTTATTTTTTTACCAATTTTTGGCCGATTTTTCCTGCCTAGGCGCACGCCTATGTCCGATTTTTTGGCCGCCTAGGAGAGCGCCTAGCTCTGATTTGGTGCCGCCTAGGCCAACTTTTGGCCAAAACGATTTTTTTGGCCGATTTGGAAAAAATTGGATCGGCCTAGGGGCTAGGGCTTGTATGGATGTATTTACAAGTCCAATTTCTAATTTCTAGTGTTGGAAAATGAATTTTTAAACTTTATTGATTTTTGTGTGAGAATTGAGAATATGTTTGGTTTGTTGTCTGAATTTCTGTTTGAAAATGAGAATGTGTTTGGTTATAATCAAATGTATTTTTGACATAGGTTTGCGTGATTGTAGTGTATTTTTACCTAGATTTGCGTAATTGAGATGAAAAATTATTTGGTTGTGTTTTCAAAAGAATATTTTCCATAAAAAACTGAAAACTGGAAATGACTTCATTTCTATTGAAAACTTTTTAAACAAACATAAATTCATTTTTCGATATAGTTGGAAAGTGGAAAAATGATTTTGGAAACATAACCATACAAGGCCATTCACCTCTTTCTAGAGTTTTTTGCAAACACTCCCATAATATAATCTCATATACGATTCGTTTGGTTACTACAAGCTCAAATGTCGTACATACTTCATATTAGAAGTATTTGACTCGGATATGTAGGCGCGATTGGATGCGGGTGGGAATTGAAAATTTTCCGCTAGTTGAACGAAAAACGCACAAGTATGAGATTGGATGTGGACAAACAGTGTTGTTTTGGAGGAAATGTGCAGAATTATCTCCGTAGAAAGCACTGTTGCATTTTGAAATTTTACTTCTTTTTCTGACATCTCTGGTTTTGTGACAGTAAGTAGTCTTTTCAAAAAAAAAATCATGCATTGAATAAAATAGGACCCGCTACTTTTCACGTGGATGGTTTCTTGGTTGGTATGACCATAATGTGCTGATATGGAATAAGAAATATTTCTTCACTAAAGGAATAGTCAACAAAATCATCCTTACAATTAATTGTCATTTTAAAACCTACTTGGCACCTAAAACAACTTTAAAATTGTAATTAAATATACAAAACACACAGACAATCACACTAACCGACGCGCTTTGACATTGTTACATCAATTGACAAAAACGATTTGGCGCCTCCAGGGCATAGCTTAAGCGGTAAATGATTTGGGTGACGTGATGTCTGTTTGCTGGCACCCATAGTGCGGTTGTTCGAATTCCTCTGGTAACAATTTACAAGGTGGAGGAGGACTTCTTGTGTGGTGACTCGATCTTGGCGCCCCAAAGACCCGACTAGTTGATGCATAACCCGCGATTCACATCCTCCACGAAGCTCTAGGGCAATAGCAATGGGGGCCCTCAAGGATGTAGTTCATCCTTTACAGAAACGATTTGGCAGAATCATAACATTATAATGGCATTGGATTCAACAATAATTTTTTATACAATATTTAAATACAAACATCACATTCAAACTCCAAAAAAAATTCATATCCAATCACAATTCTCTCTAAAAAAAACCATCACATCAACTATCATCATTACATATCCATTTACACTCTCAAAATTTCACAATTATCTCTCTCCCCTTTTTTGGATGAGAAGGGAAAATATAAATAGCAAAAAAGAAAAGGATCAAGGAGAGAAACAAATTATTTAGTTGAGTTTGAAAAAAAAGATGGCAAAAAGTAGAACGAACAAGTCAAAAGGCACTCAAAAAAAACTATTTGATTGAGTACATAAACCATGTTTATATACTCTAGAGTAAGTTTGGACTTGACTTGTTCTTCACCTTTATGTTACTTTCTTTTTTTCACTTGATTTATAATATTAATTACATCAATAGTGAATTGTCAACAAATTAAGATTACATTTTGTTGGTCACAAATGAAAAAAAAAACATATCAAGGAAATAATTGCTTAGTCACGAAGCTTGCAATTTTGTGCATTGTATTATTTCCAAAATCATTGTTCATTATTTGAGTAAGTGCCTTTATGTTTGGTATTTTAAAAAAGTTATTTTCATTGTGGGGAAATTTATTTGTGTATGGAATTTGGGTAAAGGAATAATTAATTGGACGTTGAACAAAGGGAGGAATAAAATCCCATAAAGAGCAAAGTTGGGACAATTGTAGTACACCTCAAACTTCATAGTTATGTATTTGAAATTCATGATGAGTAAAAAAGGTCTTGGTCAAGTCATAAAAATCAGGTTGAGTTAAATAATGTTTTATTGTTTAATTTTATATTTTTAAAATGTGACAAAAATAATTTTGTTTCGAAAATAGTATTGTTTTGTCTATAAATACGCATATCGTCATTATTGAAAATCATTACGCATTTAATTGTTCTCAAGTTATTTAACTTATATCACTTGCTCTATAGTCGATTTGAGCGTCGGAAAATTCCCTGAACCCTCATACCCTAATGTTTTTTTTGTGCAAACAGTGGCTCATGTAAAAGTTGAGTTCAATAGGAGCACTACAAATTACCACATTAATATTCTTATTTTCAAAGTACTAAAATTTTAATTATATATTGTAAAAAATTGTTATCACGGATCTTAAATGAATATCTTTTTGAATAAAGGGTAGTTTATTGGGTTTACTATCATAACTAGTGGTTAACTTGTCCCGTTCTTTTAAGAATATATATATATATATATATATATATATAATCTTTTTTTTTTCTTTTTTGATAATTTTTTTTAGTTAGAATGTATATGATTTTTCTTGGATTTTCTATTCAGCCAATATTCTGCTATCGTGTATTGGTTCAATCATTATCGTGCCTCGCTCCACCCTTATTGGGTGCCAAAAGGAATAGTAATGCTGACGATTGTACCTCTTGCTGTTATGGTTGCACATGTACAACAAAAGCCAATTGCTTTCGGTCTCGTACGGATATCGGATAAGAACAACCATGGCCCACGGGCCCATCAAGGCTTTTCTCCAAGACATTCATACAAGGGACAATAACAAAAATACCCATCTATTTTAGACCGGTTCCTGCAAAATACTAGAATTATAACAAAATTACCTAACAATACGCTGCCGCATTCTACTTACCAACAAATACACTCAAACCCAGCAGATTACCAAACTATACGCTGACAACCACCAAAAACAGACTTGCAGATCCACAACGTAGCGGCCGCAACCAAGTGCGCACACACTTTCCAAAGAAAGAAGAACAAACAATATGGTGAACAAGCAAAGGAAGAAGAATCAAAGTCCAAATTAGTAAAATAAAGAAAGCGAACAAAGAAACAAGGCACAAAACACCAATCTCGAAAAATATTAATTAATTACTCTAAAAACCTATTGTTCACATCATTGTGCATCTATTTCCACATGCAAAATTATAATTGAACAGATATATATGCATCAAATCAAATTGAGATTGTACATCGAATTTGCGAATACAAAATTTGATCAAAATGACTGATTCGATATTATAAAATGCTTATTTTGTTCGAAATTGATACAAAATCCTAAAAAGTTTGATTGTCATGAAAATCTACACCATCAAAATGTCTAGATCTCAAAAAACTACATGCAATTAGTTAGATAATTGTTTCAAAGTTGTTTCGTTATTGTTTCATTATTGTTTCAAAAGAGTATATATTCTGCATGGGAAGCACACTGCTTCCCCTCTGCATGAGGATTATTTCATCTTTGTTTCAACTATGTTTCATTCATGTTTCAAATAGTATAAAATTATACAGTACCATGGATAAAGTGCCATGAGTAGTATACCACAAGGGGGAATGGACAGACAATGCCGATTATATCAATTTCGAGATAACGAGGTTTCTGATTCCAATGGATTGCACTTTCAGCATGCTGCATGAAAACAACAATTACAGGTCAACAGAGATGAGGAAAGAATACAGATTAAGTACAAATTGAGAGAATCTCTACCACCATTAAAGATTGAAAATGGCTTCAACCTGAAGTTCTATTTGGAAGTAAAAAGCAAAGAAGAAGATTGGATGAAGTTTCCTCTGTGCATAGACCTACTAGTTAATTCAGAAAACCAACTACTCTTGAAATCAAAAGATACAAGCTTGCAAGAAACAACGCATCAAAATGCAATGGAGGGGACCAACATTATATCAGAAGAGAGCTCAACAATGGAAAATATGATGACAAAACCTCATCGACTACATCGATTATGCAAACCTAATCAGCAAGAATGTGGTTCAAGAAACAATGCAAGTCCAAGAATATATTAACTGTGAAGAACAAATCCAAATAGGGAATGTTTACAACAACAAGGACGAACTGATCAAACACACAAGCTCTTTTGCACTAAAAAATCACTTCCAGTATAAGGTCAATAAATCCTGCAACAAGCAATACCATATAAAGAGCCTGGATCAAAATTGCAATTGGCACTTGAAAGCATCATCAAGAACAAGGACAACCATGTTCATAGTAAGAAAATACGACAAAAATCATACTTGTCCACTCGATAAGAGAATGAATGACAGTAGACAAGCTACAGCAAAAATGGTTGGACACATTATTAAATCAAAGTATCTAAACAACATCAAAACATTGTATACATCAAAAGATATAATAAGAGACATGAAGGATGAGCATGAAATAAGTCTCGACTATAGAAAAGCTTGGAGATCAAAAGAGAAAACACTCAAAATAATAAGGGGGAGGCCGGATGAATCTTATCAGAAACTACCAGCTTATCTTTACATGTTGAAGAAAACAAACCGGATCGATTCATTGAATTAGTAATAAGGGCGATAACACATTCATATTCTTGTTCATGGCTATAAATGCATCAATAAATGGATGGAAAATCAGTAGGCCGTGGTTGTTGTGGATGGTACATTTCAAAGTAAATTTACGGGGGCGTTGTTTCTGCATGCACGCAGGACGGGAATGGGAGCATTTTCCCATTGGCGTTTGCAATAGTGGACTCTAAAAATGATAGGTCTTGGGTATGGTTTTTAACAAAGTTCAGAAAAACTTTTGGTCTCAGGGAAAGCACATGCGTAGTATCAGACAGGCATATCAACATAGAAACAACAATAAATGAGGTACAAATTATAAATATATTTGCTGAAGTTATGTTTCATATATGTTTCATATATGTTTCTCTAATGTTTCACATAGAGATTTCAAAAATATTTTCAGTCAAATACATTCTGATAAAGAAAAAAAAACATTATTTTAATGATTAGGTGTATCCTGAAGTATCCCATGGACTCTGCATGTATCATCTCCTAAATAATTTGAAGGCAAACTTCAAAAAGAAAAGCAACGAAATAAGGGAATCATTCATAGCAGCAGCAAAAGCCTACATGAAGGACGAATTTGAAAAACAAATATCTGCACTGGACAGAGTGAACAACAAAATCATACCTTACTTTTCCGCCAATGGATACGAGAAATGGACGCGATTGCCTTTGTCGCAACAAAAGGTACTTTCTCATGACATCCAACATTGCGAGTCGTTGAATGCAACAATCGTAGCAGGAGACACCTACCCGTAACAACATTGCTCGAGTACATTAGATCGTTAGTTCAAGATTGGACATGCAGGCATCAAACGAAGCAAGATCAACATTTACAAGAATGACAAAAACAACCAAGAGTACATGAGGAAAAACTACACCATTTGTCTAAATTTAAGGGTAATTTACTACAAATCGAAACGAACATTGTTTCAAAATTGTTTTCACGATGTTTCATTTTTGTTTCGGTGAAAAGATCAAATGATTTTCTCTTTAAAGTCACGAGAATCGGAGAAAATATTTGTTGTGGACCTTGAGAAAGGACTTGCACATGCAACAAGTTCCAAATGGATGAAATTCCTTGTCCACATGCTATAACAAATATTAAAAGAATTGAATGAAGATCCGCGTGCAGATCGCTTCGGCATACTACATGAATGAAACAATGGAAGCCACTTATTCGAAATAGTGTATCCAATCCCGCATGAAGATAATCGGATATCGACACTGAAATCGAAACAATGTGGACCCTTCCACCAAAAGGCAAGGCCAAACGGAAGGCCAAAGAAAAGAAGACACAAGGCAGCTTGGGAGAAAATCTTCAAAAATAAATGCAGAAGGTGTGGGCAGCATGGACACAATAGACAGACATGCATGAATCAACCAAAAACAAGATGCATTTAATAAGAACACATTCCATTATTCACATACATGTCAAGCAAGACAGATTAATACAATGGAACAGAACACAATTGTTTCAATAAAAACTCATTCATGTTGCTTTCTTGTTTCTTATATGTTTCTTATATGTTTCCGATATCTTTGCATTACTGCCCATCCTATAAAACACAAAAAACAAGCATACAAAAACTAGAAAACTAAAACCTTGCAAACACCCATAAATGCCAAAAACAAAATCATACAAAATGTTGCACAAAACATCATAGTCATTCAGATTCTATCACATAGATACTTCAAAAATACTAAAGAAACTAACTACAAATATATACAGGTAACAAAATAACTGTACTATCAAAGCATTAAAATAAAAATAAAAAGCATATTGTTCGATGTGGCCATAACACAAATATCATTAAGAATTCTTCTTCAACAACAATGTCCTCGCTTCATTAGGTAGTGGGGAATGATTTCAATGTCACCTTTATCGTCTTCATCTCCGCCGCTTAAGCCTTGCGTGATTGTATAGCAAATAACTATACCTCATCCATTCCCTTTCAATGTCGAAGTCTTCCACCGGCATTTCCTTCCCAGAGATGAAATACTCTGCATAGCAAGCTACGAATACTCCGCAATCACTAACAAAAAAGGGGTTGGGGGGGACAGGTTAAAAACATAATATAAAAACAAATAAAAAAAATAAAATAGAAATAAAATAGGACATAGACAAGAATATTACTTTTTCAGTTGAACAGAAATTTCCCCAACAACCAAAACCTTGAATGGACCGTTAATGTCACCAGAGTAAGGGCCAGAACCAAGAGCAATGTCCTGGCGCTCTTCGTAGAATGCAACCATTGAAAGAAAACGGGGCAACAACACGTTGTAGGCTTCAATAGCTTTCCTAGCTATTTTAACAGAGTCCGGAGTCCACATGGAATTGTACAGATAAATAACCCTCTCTTGAAAGCTCAGCCTCCCCAGGATCCAGTGTTCCATGTCGACGCAGTGAATCAGAAACAAGACATGATCAACCTCAGACCACGGTCTTCCACAACCAATATCAAAACCCATAATATAGTCAACCACAGAAGTATTCAAGTGAATCATAGAAGTGTCGAAATTTTTTTTCTTCCTCTTGTTGACATGGGTGAACCGGTTGTGGATACTCTGGATGCATCTATCAAAGATCAGGTTCGTGGTAGTAAATTTCACAGCACAATGCCCATACAAATACTTCTTCCGTAAGTAATAGAACAACACATACATATGCTTAAAATCAACCAAAACAAAGAGTAAGAACACAGAAACAAAATTACAAAAACAGAAACTTAAAAAATAATAACTTACTGAAGAAGACAAGTACTCATCCACATAGTACATGCTATGAAACCATGATTTTTGCTTGACCTCGCATACGCCAAGCTTCAATGAGGGATAAATTTTGTCATCCTCTTCTGAGTAACGTTTCGGCCTAAAACAAAAATAATTTTAAAGATTACAATAATATTTCGTAATCATTGCAAAAACATAATAGAAAAATCTTACCCTTGAGAAACAAAACCTTCGAAAGCGATCACTCGGACCACCATTTAAATCTTCCAAACCATCATAGCTTCTTCAAGGCTATCATCCAATGACACCTTCCCTTAACCAACACTACAGTCGCTTCTTGCCATCATCCGGGCGCATCTTTCTCCGAGGGGTCGATTCCAAATCAATGTCCCTAATCGAAAACCCACAACTAGTTTCCCACTCAAATCACCAGACGATTCAAAGACAGTGGTGAAAGGACTTCTGACAGCAACAAAGGGCTTTGAAACCCTCTTAGCAACATGGGGTTTAGGTGTTTTGACAGGTGATGCATCCGACCCCTTGACACCAGCCTGCAATAAAAAAGATACAAAACTGTAATAAACAAAATATAAATGACAAATTTAATGTCGAGAAACAAACTACAGGCAAAAATATTAGGAACCAACCATTCCAACAACAACTTGAGTTGCTGCATTAACAATAAAATCAAACTGAGATTGGGTGAGATCATCAAATTCTTCAGCATGAATATTCACGCCCTGATATTCAACCCCAACCTCTTCCTCGGAACATTACTTGTATCAAACGGAATATTCTCGGTATTTTTCGCAAACTCCATCAAGCCGCTCACAGCAAGCCCCTCACCATCGTTACCATCACCTTTATCCATCAACAAATTGTTTGATAAATGGTTTTATCATGATTTTGATGATTGTGTTTTTATAGCAAAACAATGGTTTTAAAGGTTGTCCAAATACTCCTAAATGATTTAAAATGGTTTTAATATTTTTGGAGTATTTCCTCAAGTTTATTTTCGATAAATACCCCTTTGGACCGGTCACCCGTGTAAAATTTGTTGTGTTCTTTTTCCAATCTTATCGATGCGACGGTCGCTCTCTAGTTTGACAAAGAAAATTCTAACCGTTGTGCGTGACAACTTTTCCCTAATTTGTGGGATTGATTTCTATGACTATAATCTTGATTTTAATTGCAATTTTTTTGTAGATATCAGATTCCAAGAGGAGCCTATCAAGTATCAATCATCTCCTATAAATAGAGGAATACTTGAAGCACGGCAATAAGAGAGAACAACACAACACAACACAACAAGATATACTCAAGCAAACACTTGGTCTTCTATTGTCATTATTCTTGTTGTAATTTTCCTAGCTTATCACTTTCACATCCTTGAGGTCTAGGCTATTCTTGATTACACTTGCACTCAATTGTATAATTCATTATCGAGTTGTAATCTTGAATTTTGGGTTATCATTCAACACAAGATATCCTTGTGAGTGTTCTTGTGGTAAGAAAAACACTTGGGTGATCTAGGTGTTAGGTGTAAGAAGATTGTGGTAATCTTCTTGTTGAGGTGTTGAAGAATTTGGTATTCTTCAAGGTTGAAGATTGTGGTAATCTTCACAAGGTGCCGTTGGACATTGTGGCAATCTTCAAGAAGAGATTATGGTAATCTTAAAGGTGGTGTTGAAGAAGAGTGTGGTGCTCTTCAAGGTGTTGTTGTAAGTTGGTGTTGTATTAATTTTGGTAATTAATAAATTTTTTTTAAATCCATCCCGGATATACTGGGGTGGTAGAGGATTAGGCCCTAGGTGGGTTGAATCTCTATAAATCGACATGTGTTGTTTACATTCTTCACCTTTATTATTGTCTTTGAGCATTCGGTTCGAAAAAGAGGGTAAAATCGAAAAGATGGAGATAATCTATTCACCCCCCCTCTAGATTATCGTAGCCGCTTGGACTTACACAAATCACCTTCCCCGCCAACACCAATTCCCTCACCCTTATTTACCTTTCCTTCAGCAACAGACTTAACCCCGACAACACCAACAATGTTGCACCTTCAAAAGCATCTGATTTTTTTTCAACCTGTCCGCCAGACACGGGAATACTGGTTACCTTAGTCCTTTCCAAAACAGGGTCAACAACATCATTGGAAAATTGTACAACATGAGTTTTAACACGTTGCACCTCCACTTCCATAGACTCCTTCTCGGACTCTGAAGCCGACGCTGACGACATTTATCATCTTCCGCCCCAACAACCTTGTCAGCTTGATCCAACCCATCACCAGCCTAAAAAGAAAAATTGAAAAGCATTATAAATCGAAATAAATAAGCAACAAACACAAAGAAAAACAATGAAACACAAGGTAGACAAACACAAGTAAGGTTACCTGAAGTTTCCCCTTGATCGCAGATAACCTCAGTAACAGTTTTAAAGCGCTTCTTCCAAGATTTTATTAACGGGGTTCTTGAAAACCTACAACTCCTTGGCCAACTTATCCTGCCTCCAAACAACATCCTCTAACGTGTACTTGGATCCCAACTCGACGTTCGGCTCCTTCCTCTTCCGATTACCAATAACATAATCCCCATCAACATAATCAAATGAGTACTTGGACACATCAAAAAATGTTCCAATATCCAACTGCAACCTCTCTTCATCTGATGGCCAAATATTCATTAACTTCAACTAAAACAAAAGGGGAAACAAACAAAAAAAGATAAAAAACAACATATAAACATATATGAAACAGTTATGAAACAAAAGAGAAACAAAAAAAAACTAAAATGTATTACATTGCTCGAGCGATTTGAAAATCATCATATTGAGATCATCTGATCTCAAATTCTTATCTCTATCCGACAACGGACAACCCCAATTCAGAACGTGAGGGATACTGTGCCCAATACGGTTGCAAATTTTATTGTTCACTTCTGAACAATATTCGTAGAACCATATCTGGAAAGCGAGCGAAAAGCCTTTAATTCTGTAAAATTTGGTGCGTTTAACAGCCGGCTTCAAGTCCTCATCCTGAGGCTGCTTCCTCTGGAGCACTTGTTCCCTCAGTTATCTGATTGTAAGTTCAAACAAATCCCTTCCACAAGGATAGGAGTTAAAATTTTCACTATCAACTAAATCAAAAAATTCCATGTTAACAGAAGTTCCAATAGAAGAAAACAGAAAAAAATGCAAAAAATACAACAAAGCCATCTTCAAGGCATCATCATCATTTCCCCCAAACTTGTAACCTAAAACACTCCTCAATAGATTGCTAGAGAATTTCATTGAGCGAGGAAAAATACTTGGATAGAACTCGAAGTAATACCATCCCCACGAACAACGGGCCTTTTTCCCAGCATACTTTAGCCCCGTCACCAGGGAAAACTCCCCAATACCAAACCTCAGAATTTTACCACAAACCGACACCAGAATCTCATTCTTCCGCGAATGGACAACCTGCCTCTTCAACAACGAATGCACTAGTTGATTTTGGAAATCAACTTCATGCATGTCTAGAAAATAACCGAAACAAGTGTGCCTAAACGCATCCAATTGCGACTGGGATAACTTCTCCTTCAAATTTTTAATAACTTCAAAAGAAAACCTAGTGCTTATCCTAGAGGTGTACCAGTCATGCGGATCAATCAAATCTCATAACTCTAGAAACAACAAAGAAACAACAAAGAAACAAGAAATAAACAACACATCTTGTACATAAAATTTAAAAAGTGAAAAAAAAACAAAGATCATTAGCATAGAAACATACAAGAAACAACAAACAAAAAAAAAAAAGAAACAAAACTTGTACAACATAAAATAAAAAAATATAACCAGTAATATAAAAATGAAAACAACATACCAAAGAACGCCCAACGTCTCTAAACCTAAACTATGACCTTCTTTTTGGGAGATTTAACCTTGACAACTTGTTTTCCAACATCATCGTCTTGTTTCATTTTCTTTTTTTAGAAGATACAGGAACTAGGGCTTCAAATTTCGACCCGCTCCTCAAAATTCTTGAACCACCCTGAGCCTTTTTACCCACTTTCAGATGAACAAGAAGGGGTTTCTTCGAAGACATTATGTAAATTCGACACCAAAAACCACAAGAAAAAAAAAAGCAGTTTACAGGGGACGGTTTTGCGAGAGGATAACGGAGAAGTTACAAAGCGATTTGCGAGAAATCACAAAACAAGCTCACCAAAAATGGCGGACTTACAAAGATGGGAAGGAACTCGAGAGTCGAGGTGAAGAGACAGAGAGAAAAAAATGATGGTCTGGGAGACGAAAAAACCGCACAACGTATTTTAGGAGAAAAATTAAAAAAAGACCGTAAAAGAGTAATAAAAAAGGTATAAATGGGATGTGTTGGTAATTTGGGGATTCGGTCAAAAGTAAGGGTTATTTTGTGTAATTTCCCCTTCATACAACCACAAATAGTCCAGGATGTTGGACCAATCAAAGATTAAAAAGTTCTTGCAATAATAATTAAAATTTTAGTTTAATAAAACTATTTTTTTTTCATTAGAAATAAGTTGCAAGATTAATATATTTACATTTATCATATAATTAAGTTTTTTTTATAAAAACAATCAAATTCATTCGGCAGAAGAACTTTACATATGATAACAAATATCTTAATAGCAAAACCTACAAAATCATAAACATATCTAAAACATAGACATATTTTTCTATACAGATCTAGTTGATCTAGTAAAATCAGAAAAGCGCATAAGCACTGGTTAATTTACGAACCTACATATGTTATTAATCTTCCGGTATTGGGACATCTGAATCTATTGCAATGATAAAATCATCTGAACAAAAAATGACCGCGTAGTACAAAACACCACTTATTAAGTAGAAAAACACTCTACTTATTAAGAGACAACATACTACCGTAGAGAAGACTTCCATAAAAGAAGAAAAACAAACGACCAATCGAAAAAACAAAAAAGAAAAACAATGGTGCTCCCACCATCTTCCTAAGGTGGGAAAATGATGGAAGAAAAAAGAATAAGACGGGTATGGTTTAGTAGAGAGCTTTTTCACATAATTAATGTTATTAAAACAATGGCTAAATCTTACTTTACCCTCATATACTCTCCTTGAGTATTACTTTACCCCTTTGTACTCCCAATTGTATTACTTTACCCTTATACTCTCAATTAGTATCACTTTACCCTCTAATACTTTTAGAATATCATGTTATAATCATATACTCAAAACAATGACAATTTTATCATTCTATTAATTTTAGTAAAATAACAAAAATATTTTAGAAGTATTTAATATTAATAAACTTGTACTTTATTTCTACATTAACTTTCTGACTTGATTAATTAACGTTTAATATTATATTTTATATCTAGTTGCTAATTATTTAACTTTAATATAGTCCCTATTAAATTAATATATTAAATGATATTATAATCAAATACCTTTATACTTTTATTTTCTTATTCATCATAGACTTAAATTAAATAAATATATAATACATTTTATTAAATATTATTAGTAATTTTTCAATTATTGATTTGAATAATCATAATTTAATACAAACTATGTTAATAGAAAAAATAGTGATTATAGTGGTTATTCACAATATAATACAAAACTATTATTTATTATTGAAATAAATATGTATGAGTATATTAGTTTGAAAAAACCTATCATATAGTTATTTAATAGAAACTATTTTAAACTTAGTAAATGGTGATAAAATTTTCTAAAACAATTATATGTATTTAATGCCATAAGTTAAATTAAAAATATTAGTAGGGACAATTAGGTCATTTAATAAAGGAATAAGAGGATAAAATAATATTTTAATTGTATAAGGAGGTAAAATGATACAAATTGATAGTACAAGGGGTAAAGTAATAATTGAAAGTACGATCGCGGGGTAAAATGATATTCGATGAGAGTATAGGGGTAAAGTGAGATTTACCTAAAACAATATATGAATAGCGACATAAGAATTGCAAGATAAATATATTTGCACATATCGTCTAATTTATTTATATCTATATAATATATAAAAACAAGATAGCCATTATATGTAGAAAGTTCCGCCAAATTTAGTTGCCAAATATGGAAGTTGATGTTGGTTAATTACAAAGTGTGTTTTGGATTCAAATGCAAACTGTGTTAATTTTTAATAACTCTTACGATTTGCTCTCTGAAAGAGTAATTGTATATTACGTAGAAACCAATTTACATTAATTACAATGTGTGTTTAAAATTAAGTACAGAGTGTAGGTAATTCTTAAATTCCTTTTTTTTTTTTTTGAAAAAAGCTATTCATATTTCGTCTGAAAATGTAATAGTTTGTTACATAAAATGTTGTTCCAAATAAAAGTCAAGGCATTGGATAACTCAAAATGTAATTAATCGAACTTCAAATTCAAATTTTTTTTGATACCAACAAAGAATTTAAACAGTTATGTTGTTGACTAAATATATATTAAAAATTGTATTGGGCGAGTAATAATAATCCTTGAAAATTGATGTTACAAGCAATATAAATACGCCAATTCACTCTTTCAAAACGCATGCATTCTAAGCAATAGAAAAAGATTAAGATACAAATGTAATTTCAATATCACAAACAACATTTTTCTTGCAAATGAACCCCTTTATAGTATACTGCATATGGCTCAATTACATCCAAATTAGAATGTATTTTTCATGATGCAAAGGTAAGAACTTATAATCTGTTTATTTATTCTTCCCTCTTGTTTCTCTATGATTATAGTTCCGCAGGTGTGTTCTATCTCCACTTGTGAGATAATTGAAAATTTAATAAATCTATTATTATTTAATACATATTTGACTTTTCAATTAGATAATTTATTGAATTTAATTAATCAAAACAACTAAAATATTAGAATTGTCTTTAGTTAGATGGCGTTTGGCTGAGCTTATAAGCTCTTCAAAATATCTTATAAAATATTTGAGACCTTATGAGTTGTTTAAATTTGTTCAACAATTTTTTTAAAAAAAAAACTTATAAGCTCCTAAAATAAGATATAAGGAGCTTATAAGTTGCTTTTAAAAAAGTGGAAAATTTCAAGTTTTTTAAATTATGATGTTATTTAAATAACCTCCTTTAATTTTGACTATTTTAATTACAAAATTGCATTGTTAACATCTTAAAAACTACACTATTTTATTTTATTCAAACACTTTAACATCTGATTTTTAAAATAAGATATAACATCTTATAAGCTCTAAAAACATCTTATAAGATGTATGAGCTTATATTATCTTTTAAATAAGTTTAGCCAAACACTATCTAAACATATAATCCGTGCATCGCACGGGTGCACTGCTAGTATATAAAAAAAAGCTGATCGAGATAGATATTTGGTCTTATTAATGCCAAAAGATGTGTTAGTAAATAGTAATAGCACTGCAATTTCTTCTCAAAAAAAAATCTAATAATAATAAAATAAAAAAATCCCCCAAAAAAAAAAAAATAAAGAATAATAATCTTGGGACTAATCATGCAAGAATGAAATATTTATTCACTACTGAAGAAAATATTTCATTCAAATCTAATAAAATTTAATTTGTTCAAAATGATTGAGGGTAAATATATTTATAATTATCATGTGACTTATTTACTATATAAGACGAGCAACTAATATATAAGTATCAATATACTTGCAATATAATTGAGTTAATTATAATTTCTTGTAAATACTCATAGCATGCGATTCGGTGTCATACTACAAGTACATCAAACTTTCTTATAATTCTTACATTGATTTGCTTAATAGAATAATTTCTTGCGTTCAAATTAAAGGCGGAATCGATAAAATAGAGCACAAACCAATTTTACTAAGATTATTAAAGCTTTAATGAATTCCTTAAGAATTTGATCATATTAAAATTACATTTTACTATAGAGTAATTACTATAGCACTGAACCTGCAAATGAGCTAAGTTTATGTTGACTACTGTAATATTTTCAGTTATTCGTAAAACAATTAATTGTACGAGGATGTAAATTATCAGGTCATTCGAGTAACAAAAGTTTAGTTTTTATTTTTAATCAGAAAATGATATATTCGAGCTATTATGCTAGTTCAAAAGTTCTTTCATTTAATATCTTAAGATGATGAATTTACACTTTATAAAAAGAGGCCGGCACTAGGGTGGGAACTCCCCAATTTTTTTCTGTGGGAACGGGATGGGGATTGTTTTCACCATTCTCGCCCCATTTTCCACGGGAACAGATGTAAACATATAATATAATATTATTAAGTGACAATTATTGGAAAATTAAGCACAAAAAATAACATGAATTTTGTGTACTAATTTAGGAACATGCAACAATAAAATAACAGAAAATCAAAAATTAAATATGAGCCAAGTTTAAGATAGCTCGGTCGAAAACCTTATTTGTAATGGTCTTTTAGAGAAGGAATGCCCCCCATTGTCTTTGGTAAATTTGTTGACAAAGACGTCACTCTCCCAAGATTCGACAATCCGTTGGTACTTTCGTGTGCAACGAAGAGAGTCTCGAGTAACTTGTATACTCGGTGCTCAAAATTATGGATGAGAACAATAAATAAAGGGGTTGTCTTTGTTCTTAAAGAATGGAAGAACAAAATTTGTAGAAGAACAATTAGCCGAGGGGCAGTGGGTTGGTATATGAAAACTAAAAAATCAGTGACCCTATTAACTCAGTTCAATTTTTTTTCTTTGTTTTATAACAAAAGTTGAAGGAAAATATGTTTAGTAAATTTTCATATAATTTTTTATATTTGATTTATATATATATTTGGATATTATAATTTATTAATTTAATTTTTATTTTTAATTGTATTTGTTAATATTTTTTGCATTTGTACTTGCGTTTATCTTTTACATGTGTGTAACTATATGATATATATGTGCGTATTTATACGGGCCAACCGGTTTTTCAAGAATGGTTTAATTGGTTGAACCTATGACGCAATGACCCAGTTACTAACTCGGTTCGATGTTTGTAGAAGAACAATTTTATAAGATAACAATATATTAGCCGAGGGGCAGTGGGTTGGTATATGAAAACTATGTGAAATGGATGTCAATCCGACAAATGAAATGGGCGGCCAAATTGAATAGCAGTATAGGTGTATTGTTTTTTGATGAGAAATCCTTCTTCTGCTTTTATAACTAAAGTTAAAAGATAAGTCACTTTGCCATGTTAACCATTTGCGAAGAAAGTGAGATAGTTGGTAGTAGCCGTTGAGGGCTAGAAAATAGGAGTAGTAGTTTTAAATCAAAAAAAAATATTATTCAACAATAATTGCCCAAATTGCACAAAACAAACACACAAAACTCCTTTTTTTTTATATCATTTTTCCATAAAAATACCATGTCTTACACAAAAAGAAGTGTTTTTACATCTTTACCCTTACTTAACTCAACCCTATGGTCAACTCTGTTCTAACTTAAACCAGTACCGTGATGTTAGTATATTACCGTAATTCTACATGTATAGCGTGAAATTATATATAACCGTAAAATTATGCATACCATGAATTGATTGTACATAATATTGTGAAGTTACATGTACCGTGAAATTATACATATCGTAATAAGTAGAAAGTAGGTGGACTTTCTTAAAGACATGTCTAATATCGAGACTGATGTTATTTATTATTTATTTATTATTATTTTTGCAATTCAAGACTGATGTTATTTATTATTTGTTTATTATTACTTTTGAAAATGAATTGAACATAAATTGGTAGTTCGATACGAGTGGGTATTGGCAAACACTCAAATATGTCGACATAAAAGACGAGAAAGTAACTAGTCATGATGGAGAGAATTATTTTTCGGACCTCATGGAGACTATGCACGATAGCCACAATTAATTTATCTGCAAGCCACAATTATACTAAAGATAAAAAAACAATTGCAAACAATTTATTATAATAAATAGCCAATCATTCTATAAATAAGAATGAAATCATAGTTTTTACACTAATTCTAAAAATACTCACTTATTGTTTTAAAGTTAAAAAAATTGAAAATAATTCAATAAAATTACATTCAATTCATTCTAATAGATAACTAAATATTATATCAATAAAACACATGATTATAAATTCTCTAACTAACCTTTAAAAGATATATTCTTGAAGAAATAATAAACACTAACTGTTTATTAAAAAATTGAGAATAATTCAATCTAATTGCAAACAATTCATTCTAATAAATAATTAAATATCTTATAAATAAAAAATGTGTTATTTTTGACTCCCTAAAAAGTTCTATTCTTAAAAGAAAAATCAAAGAGAATAATAATTTCACGTTATAGTATAGTAATACTTTTGACTTTCCGGTATATTATTCAATTTGACTGGCGGATATAATAACAAAGATGACTACCCGACATATAATCAATTTGATTTCCGGTATAACTAGGGATGTCAATGGGTCGGGTCCGCCAGGACCCGAGGCCCGACCCACTACGAAAATGCAATACCCATGCTCCCCAGGCCCACACCCGTGTCTTGCGGGTAAGACCAGATTAGACTCGCCAACTTCATATATTTGGTCAAATTTTACGATTTTCGCTCAAAATAGTGCACTCGAAATTTATGTGATTTATATAATTTTATTGGTATTATATGAATTATGAAATAAACACCAACATATATAAATCAAAAGTTCTTGAACAAGAATAATACAATATATTCATCCTATACATATAACATAAAAAAAAAAAAATTATATGGGTAGTGTCTTGCCATAACCGTTACCTGACCCATACCCACCAGGTCTAAAACTTAATACCCATTACCCGCTCCATACCCATTTATCGGACCCATACCTGCCCCAAATGAGGTGGGCCTGGTTTGGGTTTGGGTCCGGGTCCATTGCCATCCCTAGGTATAACAATAATTATGACTTCTTCGTATATTAATCAGTATGACTTTCCGGTATGGTATATTAACTTGATTGGCTTCACGGTATAACAATTAGTATGACTTCACAATATAATATTAATCAAGTATGACTTCCCGGTATACTACGTTAAATACGACTTCCTTGTATATTAATCGATTTGATTTTGTAATACCCCGAATCTCAAACTACTCGTTCGATCACCAAAATATAAAATAATATGTGTATTAATGATTTATTTTAATAATTAGACAGAATGATAGAATAATAGGAAATGGAATTATAGTCATTATATACATAGCTCAACTCTTCAGCTTGTTATTTGTTTTGCATATATATATATATATATATATATATATATCAGATTATATGTACATATGCGTCCTTACATATACAAGAATATATACTATATATATGAACTAAGTTTTAATGAGTGGCAGCATATTAAGAGGAAGACATGAGATATAATTTGCTATTCCTTAACCACTAAGTAATCAAAGAAGCAAATTAAAATTGTATAAGTTTCAATGGCTAGAAAATTAGTCATGCATGCATGTAAATGCCACGTTACAATTCCTTATGCATATATACACGTGTAACTAACAGATAAATCTAGATATATATATATATGTGTGTGTGGATAAATATGCTTAGATAAATATATATATTTATAGTATAATTAGTCTCACCGCCTCCAATTGACGGTAGTATATATATGCCATATGTCTCTTAACAACTTATGCCTTATATTCCTATACACAAGAAGAATACGTCAAACGAGAGGGAAAAATATGAGTAGTAGGGAAAAGGACAGAATTAGAAAAATAACAAAGAAGAAAAGGAAAGAGATGAAGAGGGGGAAAGCAATTTCGTAGTTGAATCAGGACCATCAGCATCACCAACATTCATATTTTCCGTATACTGCATACAGGTGGGGTTACCTTTACACTTAACCGTGTTCTATTGCTATTCAATGCAAGTTTTTGTTTAATTAATCATGATTAGTATGTTTTGCATGAATCCCATGTTGCGGTTATAAAATACATGTTACATATTTATGTGTTGTGGTGACAATCACTTCACATTATGAGCTCGTACATATTACAAAGTTACGGCTTGACCGTCAAATGCCACGTATGATGCATCTCTGCTATTTGTAATTAATTACGTTAGCCGCTTAAGTGTCTTGCATCGAGTGTAGTGCAAAATACTCACCCCACTATTTAACATTTTGGATACGGGGCAAAGTATATATGGCAACATGTGCTCCACCATTTCTTAATAATTCCAAAATCCCCATTTTCTTTTATTTATGATGTAAGCGAGATAATTTTTAAGTTTAAATTAAATGTGGGCTTATTTACATTTTGTAAAAGTAATATGTCGAGTTGTGAGTCGAAACTTGTATGGAAACTATTTTCGTTGCTTATTTATGATAAAGTTGCATCGTGAGCGAAGTTTATGTAAATTATTGGTTGTCGGTGTTAAGATCTTAACGGAATTTTAAATGTCGGTTTGGAGAAACTTGACTCCTATTTTGTTATAAAAATAATAATAATAATAATTTGGATTTCAACTCGTAAATTTTCTGAAATAGTAACGCCTAAAATAAAAATAACTTTCCAATATATTTGATCGGGGCGTTACAGATTTCCCGGTATATTAATCAGTATGATTTCCCGGTATAAATATTAGATAACATCCCAGTATTTTAATTAACATGATTTCACGGTATAACATTAGATCAAGTCAAAGTATGGTTAAGTTATGGAGTGTGACTAGATAAGTGTAGAAAAGAGTTTTTTTTTTTTAAAGTGAGTAAAAAAGAGTTTTTGTTATGTTAAAAATGTATTTTGAAAATTATCCCTATTCTAATATAAATGTGTCCACATTATATACACCAAAATGATAAAATCCTCAATCTATTTCGTTTATTTGTCTGAAGAATGCTTCAATAGTTTTTATTTATATAATTTACACATTCAAGTGATTGAAAATATTAAATTTTCATAAAAGAGAAAAAATCATTTTGGGGGCAGGGATGGGAAGCATTTCATCCCCGTTTGCCTCACGGGGACAAGAACGAGGATTCTCCGCGACTACGTAAATGGGGATGGGAATCGATCCCCCATTATTCCCCCGTTGACATCCTTAGCGGGCACTGATTTAGATCCATGAGTGGTGTGGTCAGTTGGCTATATGTTTTGCATTGTTTTTCTTGAGATATAATATACTTATCATTTGGAAAAAAAAAAAAAACGTTGGCATATTCAGGCCATAGCTCCTCACGTTTATATTATCAATCAGTTAATTCACCAAAAAGCACAATAATTAACACATTATTTTCCAAAAAAAAAAGTCTGAAACAAATAAGTAACTGATTTATACCAACACATGCAATTATATCCCATTTCCTAAAAATAAACTAATAACCGATTAACCGCTTATTTTTAAATCGTCTATTATGAAAATCTTATTATAAAAATACAATTTTGAATCTTCACATAAGACAACTTGGAAAGGATCAATTGTGTTATTCACTTACGACATGATTGGTATGAATGAATGAAATTAGGTTGGAATAAATTTGAATTTAGGAATTGAATAACATTAGGAATAAAATGATGTAATATTACTATTCATATGATTGGTATGTACAAGGAATGGAGAAATGAATTGATGACGATTTTTTTACGTGAATTCAATATCTTGATTGGTAATTATAAATTAATGATAGTAATTGAGAAAAATAATTTTAAAGTACCAATTCTATTAAATAAAATTTTATTAAATATGTTATTAAGTAAATTGCTATAAGATTATTTTAATGTGTGCTAAATAATGTATATATATATATATATAGATTCATATCTATGATATCAAAATTATTTTATATAATATTTTTATGGATAATTACAAAAACATTTTGAGATTTAGGCTAATTAAAAAAAAATCGGAGATATTTTAAAATTACAAAAACTCCATCAAGTTTGATTATGTGTTAAATTTAAGGGGTAACTATAGTATTTTTATAAATATCGGGAGGTTTTGATATTTTTTTGCTTATAAAGGGGGAAAATGTAAACGAGAATCAAACCTCAAGTATTGTTTTGTAATTTTAAAAAATCTGCGGGTTTTTATGTAATTATCCCAAATCTCGGGGTATATTTGTAATTATCTCTATTTTTTATAAGAAAATATAGAAAATCAATAAAAGAATTATATATCAAATTTTTGATTTAACTATTGAATATTGATAGAAATTGACTATGATTTTTTAAAATATTAAATATAACTCATATTTAAATTATAAATATTTTTTATTTATAACACTATTTTTCGAAAATATAGATTATATTCAACATTTTTAGTCATTTATAGAAATATAATTTTATTAAAAATAAAATTTGAGTCATTCTTGATGATTGAGAATAGCTAAACCCATGGGGGAGAGGAGGAATGGTCATTCCCTTACTTTTGGGAATAGGGATTCACATGGGAATGTGTATTCCCATTACTAAAGCATACCAAACATGTGAATGGTAATGAATCAAGGAATGCTCATTCCATTCTTACCCCATTACCACATACCAATCATGCCGTTAAACTTGCTTACAATTGTTTGATGGTTTACAAATGAGATCCTACTTATATTTATACTACTCTACCTCCTTGATTCATATGATCCAACGATTGCAAGTAAGTTTCTAGACTTCTCAATGGAATATCCTAATAATACTTCAAGATATTTACAAGAGAGTTATCTAGAATCAACCGACAATCTCTACAAAAGTTTTCACAAGATTCTACAAAATTCTATGTACAAAATGAGCCTAAGTATAATGCCAAAATCTGGGCTTGGATTTGGCTAACCTATTTGCTAATTTGTAGAGAAAAATCGATCCATCTTGGTTGCTTGTTTCATCCTCCTCCACCTCATTTGGCAGCATCATAGTCACATCGTATTTATTGAGTTGTGGTCGGAACTACCACAATTCTTCTTCAAGTTCTCATATTATCTCAGACTTGGGTAGTCCCTTCCATTTGATTAAGTATTTTGTACTAGGTGGAATACCCCACCTTGAACGATCATCTTCATAAGCATATCTTCAACATCATTTTCATATGACTTGGTCACCATAAGAGGTGTTCTTTTTGATTGTCCGTTGTTTGGGTCTTCCTCGTCCTCATGGTATGGCTTCAATATATTAACATGGAAGACCGGATGTATCTTCAAAATGTAAGCTATGTCAACACGGTAAGACACCTTGCCTACCATGCCAATGATTCAAAACGGCCCCTCATAACGCCTCACCAAACTTTTGTGCATGCCTTGTAGTGCCTTGAACTATTGAGGTAGAAACGTGATGAAGACTTGATCACCAATGTTGTAGTCCTTTGGCCACAATTCTCGTCCGCCCATTTCTTCATCTTTTTGTGGGCTTTTTCTAAACACGCTCGGGCTAAGTCGGCTTGTTCTCCCATGACTTAACCATTTTTGTTAGGGGTGATCACGGTGCGGTCGGGCTAAGTCGGCTTGTTCCTCCCATGACTTAACCATTTTTGTTAGGGGTGATCACGGTGCGGTTTTACGGTTTTTCAACAAATTTCAAAGCTGAATTGCTTTATGCGGTTTTGCCAAAAAATAATTTCAAGCTGCGGTTTTATTAACTAAATTAAAGGTGCGATTTTAGCGGTTGCGGGCGGTTTGGCGGTTTTTTATAGACAAAAATATCATAAGATTCATAAAATAATTTTATCTTTTAGGATACTTAAAAAAACTCCCAAAAGGTGAAATACAAATAGCATGCACCTTACATTATATCTTAATTCAATTACACTAAAAATTGTAATGCATTTTAATTGTATGTTTCTTTGAATGCCAAACATAATATATTTTTGTAACGTTAAAATTTGTTTGACATTCAAAATGCAAATCTTAATTTGCTATTGAATATACATGGTTGTAAATGTTTTGGTTCTGATGGTGTTGCCATGTTTCTTTTGCAATATATTGCTTGAGGGTGACAAATAAATGGCATTTTCTGTACAGGTTAATCAAACACTTGTTGCATCTTTGCTCACTATTATTAATTTTGTGTTGCGTTTTTCATGAAATGTGTTCTTTTCCAATCAATTTACAATGACCTACCCACCATTGGCTAATAATCTCGTGTTATATTATTGTTGTCCTTCTATTAATTTTTAAAATATGTATTATCATATAATTCAACTAAAAAGCTAAGAATAACCTTTAATTTTACCCCTAAAATTAAAGAAGAAGTGATGCAATTTTGACGATGCGGTTTACTTCTAAAACCACAACCGCACCAACGTGGCGGTGCGGTTTCATTCAATATTTTAAATCGCGGTGTTAATCAAAAATCAATGTAAATGGTGCGTTGCGGGCGGTTCGGTCGGTTTTTGAAAATTTATGATCACCCCTAATTTTTATTTCCCTGGACTCTACCCAACATCAATACCTACGACCAAAGTGTATAGAGTCAATGATTGTTGTCCCATCACAAGCTCAAACGGACTTCGTCCCATGGTCGACCTCACTCTCGTTAAGGTTATATGAGAATTATGCTACAACAAGGAGTTTGGCCCAATCATTTTGGTTAGCACTCACAAAGTGCCTTAAGTAACATTCTATCAAGGCATTCACCTATTTAGTTTGTCCGTCGGGTTGGGGGTGAAAGCTTGTTGAGAAGTTCAATTCCATCCCGAGGAGTTTGAATAGCTCCGTCCATAGCCTCCGTGAAGCGAAGGTTTTAATCACTTACAATGTGTCATGGTAGTTCCTAATGCCTTGCCACATTCTTGAAAAAAATGCCCTTGTCGCTTAATCCTTTGTGCAATTCTTTGTGCAAAGAATGGACAAGAACTGTTGGACTTATGCAATGCACTAAGGAAATCCATGGTGATGGAGTGCATGAACGATGCGAAATCGGTAATGCTCTAGCAATCCCCAGGTTGCTTGTTCTCCATCTTGTCTTTTTGGCATACAAGACAAATCTTCACGAGATAGCTTGATGTTGTCCTTCACGTGCAGCCAAAAGTATGGTCTCCAATAACGTCCATCGTGCATTTTTGGCCTGGATGTCCGCTTTACTTAGTATCATGGCATTCTTGATGAGGTCCTCTTCAAGCTATCCCACTTTGGGATGTACAAACGTCGCCCTTGATGTAGAATTGGTCGTCCTCTACCCAAAATTGCTTGGTTTTGCCTCCTTGGCCAACTTCACTAGCTCTCTTGCGATAGGATCGAATGGACCTTTCCTTTAATACACCCCTTGGGGTCACAATCTTATAGTTGGGCTTTGTCCAAATCTTTGAATGGTCCAATACATTAAATTCCCAGGTTATAGTATTTCATGGAATGTGAAGGCTATAAAATACAAAAGTTTTATGTATTAGCAATTTGATTGATAATCTTCCTTCAAGAATACTAGTGTTGGGTTTCCTCAATAAAAACTCTTCGATTTTCAAGTTAATAATGTTTTAAAAATTAATGATCTTAATTAATGATTAATGTAAATTAAAATAATGAGAAAAATCATAAAAATGTACAATATTAATCTCCACACAATATACATATATTATTGGAGTAATAGCAATGACGGAGCCAAGAAACAATAATGGAGTGGGTCGATACACGAAAGTAGGGTGGACCGAATAAAAAACTTAAGAAAATCATACAAATTAATGAATTATGATAAAATATTTTTTAAAAAAATTCTCACTATTGTTTTTAAAAAAATAGAGAGTCGGGGGTCGAGGTTGGCCCTGGATCCGCCTTGATGAGTAATAGTATGACGAGATAAGATCAATGTATTTGGTTAATCTGAGCTCAAATGAGTAAAATACTCATATTAGAAGTGTTTGCCTCGAACATTTAGTCTCTCTCTGTCTTTTAGTATGAGAGGGGATATATAAAATCGGGGATGAATCCGAATTGTATGCAGTATGCGTAAAATATATGAAAAATAAATTGTCTATTACAAAGCAACCTAGCATTTACAATTGAAATCTACAAGTTTTCATAGACTGGAAATATCTGCATAATGGACTCATTATCAACACAATCAAAAACTTCTTTCTCAATGTACACAATTATATTATCATTCATCCATTGATCTCCCATTCGATTGCGTAGGCGAATATTTTCATTGCATAAAATGCTCTTTCAATTGTAGCATTTGCAATGGAAGAACTATTGCAAGAGTTATAAGCAAATAAACTAATGGATATACCTAATGTCTTTTATCTCTACCATCTTTCGTGCAAGAGCTTCGATGCCTTTTAAACTGCTAACTCCTTGGTAGAACACATATCAAGAATATAAGTTTCAGGTTGATCATCAAGTATCTCAATCTTTACAAAGATAAGTCTTCGAGGGTAAAATCTTGCAAGACGAATGGACACAAGCAAGCTACATAAAGTAACAATTTTGTGTTTGTCTCAATGAAAGGATCATTTAACTCCTGGAGTTGTATATTTATAATAGAATAGAATAAGCAAACTCGGAAATGATGTGAATTTGTCACTTCTTGAGCTTTACAACTTGACATGTATCGAGCTACAAATACATCTTCCATCTTCGGGACAATCAATATTTTTTTTCTCACAAAAGAAAAAACTTTATTATAAAAAGAATCACATCGTTCATCTCTCATCATTTGTAGCCTTTGTTTGGATACATTCACTAAAGTGATGGCATTGACAATGTCTTGATCTTTCCTTTGTAATGCCTTTGATAATTCATTCGTAACTCCTAGTATGACTTTCATCAAATGTAAAGTAAAAATAAAATCAAATGACCGCATCAATCCTAGCAAATTGTTGGCTTCACTTTTTGCTCGAACTTACCCCATCTTCTACAATTATCTCAATAAGCTCAATTGTAGAAGAAAAATTATGATCAAGCTAATTAAAGTACCACATGTGAGCTCCATCGTGTATCACCAGGGCATTTGAGAGTAGTTTCTTGATTCAAGCCTCTTTCGTTTGAAATTTCACCATTGTTGAGAGCATAAAAATGTATACGCTTGTTTTTTTATGAAGAATGCTACACCGTTTAGAAGAAGCCTCAACAACATTTATTCCACTAGCTACTGGAAAAAAAAAAGTGTTGTAACTTGGATGTGCCTTTTTGCAACAGCACAAGAGCAAGTTGAAGTTGATGAGTAAAACAATGAATGTAAAAAGCACATGGATTCTAAATAAGTGATTTTAAGCCATTAAACTCTCCCTGCATATTACTAGCTCCATCATAACCTTGTCCTCGTAACCTCGAAATGCTCAAGTTATATTTAGAGAATAAAGCAGGACAATTGCTTATTTTAGCGCAAAGAGTTGTGGTGATAATAACATGTTCAACACCAACAAAACATTCAACTACGCAACCATTCTTATTCACAAAACGTAGCACAATCGCCATCTGCCCCTTTATTGAAATATCACGAGACTCATCAGCTAAAATGGAAAATAATGCATCTCATATTTTCTCCATGTTGATATTAATGGTTTGTACTGTAGCAACATTCACAATATCCTTTTAAATACTAGGTGATATCAATTTGAGATTTTCGGGAGCATCATATGTAACATATTTAATATCATCAATATGATAAACTAGAAACTTCAAAAGCTCTCGAAAGTTACCTTGATTCATTGAATTATTTGATTCATCATCACCACGGAATACAAGCCCTTGGCGCAAAAGAAATCGAACACAATCAATCAATCCATTTAGTCGCATTTGATACTTTCTTCGAGTATGGTGCATGCGCTTGTCAAAATCATATTGAATATGATGCTTCCGATTTTTTAAAGCCACGACCGAGCCCAAACTTGATTATGAGCACCATTAGGATCCCCAACATGTTCTTTAAGTCTTTCACATGTTTTCCAATTTCTAAACCCTTCACCAACAAAATCACCTCTTGCTTGTTGCCCAGATTTTGATTTAAAGATATAACAACAAAGACAAAATGCAACATCAATGGTTATACTATATTCCAACCAAATAGCATCCGAGTAAACTAACCATAGTTGAAATGTCTTGACTTTTTCCCAAGCTTTGTAAAAGAAAATTATGGTTCGGGGTTGATATGGGCCCTTCAATATGTACTGTTAGTCCAAGTGGCTACGATAATCTAGAGCCACACGACACGATAGCACGACACGAACAAGACACAATCACAAACACGATTACAGAGACAAAAAGCACGATAAAGCACGATATGATATGACACGACACGATAGCACGATATGAACACGAAATTAAAAATTAATTTAAATTTTCAATTATTATTATATTAAATATCAAATAAAATAGATAACACGAAAACACGATAGTGTGACATGAACACGACACGATAACACAATTTGCCACCCCTATCAGGGGGTGAATAGATTATGCCAATTTTCCAATTTATGCCCTCTTTTTCGAATGTGAAGATGCTAGCAAAAATGTAAGTGCGGGAAAATAAACAACACTCGATGATTTATAGTAGTTCAACCCACCTAAGGCCTAATATACTACCACCCCGGTATATCCGAAGTGGATTTCAAAAAGAAAAAAGAATTTTATTAATATTTACCAAAACTATTACACCACCACTTTTGAAGACTACCACAATCTTCTTACAACACCTTCAAGGAGATTACCACAATCTTTCCTTCACCTATGAAGAGTACCACACTCTTCAACACCTAACATCACCCAAGTGTGTTCTTACCACAATAACACTAACAATGATATCTTGTTTTGGATGATAGAAAAATTCAAGATTACAACCCAATAATGAAGTATACAAACTTTGAGTGCAAGTGTAATCAAGAATAAAAGCCTAGACCTCAAGATTGTGCAAGTGCAAGAACTTAGGCTATTACAAGAAGAATATGAAATATGAAAGCTTGGGGAATTTTGCAGATTTCTTGTTGTATTGTTTGCTTGTGTGTTGTGTCTTGTGTCTTCAAAATCATCTTCTATTTATAGGAGAGTCTTCACAAACATAGGCTCCTCATTCTTCACTTTTGTCTACAAAAAGAAGACCAAAAGATGTAGAAATAATGTACAAAATTGATAAAGTAAATCTTGTCAGTAATGGATTTCCAACGGTTTGAATCTTTGAATTGTCAAAAATAACAAAGTGCGACCGATCGCTATGTAGAAATTTCGAACGTTATAAAGTAAATCGCAAGATTCGGATACGAGGATGGAGGGGTCGCCGGTCACAAAGGGGTCCGATCGGTCGCCCTAGAGGTCGACCGGGTCGGCCCCCAGGTTGGACCGGTCCCCTCCCTCAATTTTCAAGTCCGGAGTGTTCTGTTTCATTTTTGCGTTCTTTCGAGATAACGGTCGACCTCTTGTTTCGACCTGGTCGACCTCCTAGAGTTTTTCAAACTTCTCGTTTTGTTTCAAAAATCATTTTCGAATACGGGATGCCTTATAGGGCGTAGGTTGGCCTCAAAATAGAAGTGTTGTCCATTTTTTTGTCAAAATTAAACTTTAAGAAATACTCCAAAAATTAGTAAAAATATTTTAAATCAATTGAGAGTATTTGGACAACATTTAAAAACATTGTTTTGGTGTATAAACACATTTAAACAAAATCATCAAAATTTTGATAAAAATATTTTTCTAACAAACTTCCCCTTTTTGATGTTTACAAACCAAAACAATTTTTAGGAGATCGATTTTAAAACAAAACACATTTTTCCGGTCTAAAACATCAATCCATTACAAGCAACATTTATCATAAGTAAAAACACAAGGATAGGAGCAAAGATTTTTCAAAAATATTTTGCACAAACTCCTCCTATCAACATGCATAACAAGATTAAGTATAAAAGCAAACAAATAAAAGCTAAAAACTTAGCTTTTACAATATAAACTTGAATTTCATGAGCTTAGAAGCTCCCCCTGTCAAAGAGACATCATTAGACAAGCATAAAAATCCATAATACACCAAATGGACTAAGTGTCATTCACAGCTTTTGGCTTATAAAAGCTATAGCTTATAGCTTTTTTTGCAAGCTTATTTCCGCTTCTTTGAGCGGATGAGCGTTTTTTTCTGTTTCTCCCCCTTTGGAATCATCAAAAAGAATGTTAGCACAAAAAAACATCATATAATTATATCAAAGTGCACAAGTTTATCGATTTATCGAGCATTTCGAATATTGAAGCTTAAAATCCAAAAAAGGGAAAAGTTGATCATTTGACTTGCATAAGCACATATGATTGATAAAACATGATCTCTATAAACTTATAAGACTTTTGAAATTGAGAGAATCATGTAGGTGATGAATTTTTCATTGAAATATTTTGTCGAACACTTGGCGTGCGTCTAATAAAACTAGAGATGTATAACGCCTTTGTAAATTGATTAAGCCAAAAAAATTCATCACCAAATGCAATATTACAACATTCATCCATCAACAATCATCATATACATCATACCAATTACCAATACACGAATTTCATCAAAATATCAAGATACAAACACTTTCTCAAAACCCAATTGAGAATAAAAAGAAGAATTATTACCAATTAATCGGAGAAGTCGGATAAGAATGATCAAATACGAGTAATATACACTCAAAAATATAGAATTTATAAGTAAGAAATTATTTTGAGTGAATTGTGTGTGAAATTTGCAAAGGGTTCGATTTTGGAAGAAAAAGACCAAAATGACGGTTTGAAAGACGAAACATTTTTATCTCGAAAACATCTAGGGCGACATGTCGACGGGTAGACGACGGTCGATGGGTAGGGCGACCGGTCCCGCACCTGTCAGCGGTTGACCTCTCTCGACCGGTAATACGAACACGATTGATTTTGTCCGAATTTTGAACCAAAATTCGATTTTCACCCCTAAGTTTTAAAAACGTGCAAAATGCAAACATAGACCTCATTCAATATGCATTATGTCTAACTGATCTCGTATTGAAGCAAAAGTGTCGGAAGATAGCGATTTTGCAAAGATATCCGCTAATTGATCCTGAGATGGAACAAAAGATATCTCAATTTTTCGTTTTGAAACACAATCCCTTAGAAAATGATGTCGAATCTCAATATGTTTAGTAGGGTTATGATGAACCGGGTTTTGAGCAATATTTATGGTAGATATGTTATCACAAAAAATAGGAACATTTTCAAAATAACATTTATAATCCGCTAAAGTTTGTTTCATCCAAAGCAATTGAGTACAACAAAAGGCCGCGGACGGCTTCGGTCGTTGAAAGTGAAACACAATTTTATTTCTTTGAAAACCAAGAAACTAGGCAATCGCCTAAAAATTGACATGATCTGGAAGTACTCTTACGATCATCAATATTTCCCGCATAATCCGAATCACTATAACCTTTAAGAAAGAAATTTTCATTCTTTGGATAAAATAAACCATATTAAATAGTGTCTTTCAAATATCAAAAAATCCTTTTAACGGCACTCATATGAGATTCTTTGGGATTGCTTTGAAAACGAGCACATAGGCATACGGCATGAAGATTATCCGGTCTACTTGCGGTTAAATAAAGTAAACTACCAATCATACCTCAATACTTGGATTCATCAAGCGACTTACCTTTTTCATCTTTGTCTATCTTGACATTGGTTGCCATAGGAGTAGTGACGGTTCTTCTTTCTTCAATGCCAAACTTCTTTAGAAGTTCTTTTGTATACTTTGATTGTGAAATGTAAATTCCTTCTTGGCATTGCTTAATTTGAAGTCCAAGAAAGAAATTGAGCTCCCCATCATACTCATCTCAAATTCACCTTGCATTAAATTAGAAAATTTCTTGCACAAAGATTCATTAGTAGCACCAAATATAATATCATCAACATAAATTTGCACTAATAAGCAATCTTGCCCTTTTTCAAAAACAAAGAGAGTAGTATCAACTTTACCTCTTGTAAATCCATTTTGCAAACGAAAAGAGCTAAGTCTATCATACCATGCACATGATGCTTGTTTTAAAGGCCTTCTTAAGTTTATAAACATCATTTGGCCTAGAAAAATTTTCAAACCCCGGAGGTTGTTTTACATAGACTTCTTCTTGAATAATACCATTTAGAAAAGCGGATTTAACATCCATTTGGCAAAGCTTGAAATTCTTAAAACAAGAATAGGCAAGTAAAATACGAATAGCTTCTAAACGTGCTACGGGTGCAAAAGTTTCATCATAATCAATACTTTTTCTTTACAATAACCTTGGGCTACTAACCTTGCTTTGTTTGAACAATATTTCCTTGATCATCGAGTTTGTTTCGAAATACCCATTTTGTACCAATAATTGTTTGTGATGGAGGACAAGGTACCAATTCCCAAACATCATTCCTTTCAAATTGATTCAACTCCTCTTGCATTTCTAAAAACCAATCCTCATCTTCAATTGCTTCCTTAGCATTTTTAGGCTCTTTTTGAGAAATAAGAGTTTTCTCGGTAAATTTTCCTCGAGTCATTACTTTATCAAGGGGATCACCAATAATAAGATCTTTTGGGTGATCTCCCTTAAATTTCAATGAAAAGGGAAGATCCGAAGTATCACCTTGTCGTATTGAGGAACATTTGAGCTTGAAGGTTGATCATTTTGAGCATCATCTTAAACAATTGGTTCAACAACATCCTCTTCATCACTATCATCATTTGGTATCCTTTCAACACCCGAGGCTTCATTAAATTTGATATGGATAGATTCTTCAACAACCATACTAGTCTTATTGTAAGCTCATTAGCCTTCGCTTTTGATTGAGTACCCCATAAATATACCTCATCGGCCTTAGGATCAAGTTTGTCCAATTGATCCTTTGTATTCAAAATAAAACACTTGCATCCAAATATTTTGAAATAACTAATATTTGGAGTTCTTCCTTTCCAAAGCTCATATGGAGTTTTATTCGGTTTAGGACGAAGATAAACTCGATTAATGACATAGCATGTACTTACAAATGACTTCGGCCCAAAAATATTTTGAAAGTGAAAATTCATTGAGCATGGACCGACTCATTTCTTGAAGAGTCTTATTCTTCCTTTCGGCTACTCCATTTTGTTGAGGTGTCCTTGAGCCGAAAAATTATGAGCATATCCTTGGTTTCATAAAAGACTCTAAAATGTCCATCAAATTCACCACCTCGATCACTTGAATAGACTTAATAGTATCTTCCTTTTCATTTTCAATAAGTCTACACAACTTAACAAACTCATTAACGGCATCGCTTTTATTTGCAAGAAAATAGCCCAGTATATCTATAAAAATCATCGACTATAACTAAGGTATAATGTTTTTCACTTAAACTAGCCGTACCAATATCCCTATACAAATCAAGGTGAAGCGATTGTAGGGGTTTGGTTGTGGAAATTTCATTTTTGGGCTTAAAATTACTTTTAACTAATTTGTTCTTTTGACAAGTGTCACATAAGCCAAGATTTTCAAAATTCAATTTGGGTAGTCCTTTTAAATGTTGGTTTTTGTAAATAGTTTGTAAATTTTTGTATCCAACATATCCAAGTTGTTTGATAAATGGTTTTATCATAATTTTGATGATTTTGATTTTACACCATAACAATGGTTTTTAAGGTTGTCCAAATACTCCTAAATGATTTAAAATGGTTTTAATATTTTCCGGAGTATTTCTACAAGTTTATTTTCGATATAAATTGGACAACACTTTTGATGATTTTGTGTTAATGTATTTTTACACCAAAACAATGTTTCTAAATGTTGTCCTAATACTCCCGATCGGTCTAAAATGTTTTCACTATTTTTGGAGTATTTCTTGAAGTCTATTATCGATATAAAATTGGACAACACTTTTGTTTTGAGGTCAACCTGGTGCAGTATAGGGCAACCGTGCACGAAAGTTGAGAAAAACAGAAAACTTCATGTTTGCGAGAAAATGGTCGGGGCAAGGTCGCCCTAGGGCAACCGGTGGCGTCGGCCGTCGACCCCTTGGCGGCCGTGCAGACTTGGGAGCAAAAATTGAAGCGTAACATTTGCCCTTCGTTTTTTGAAGTTGTGCGACCGGTTGAAGTAAGGACGACGGTCGAACCCTACGTCGACGGCCGATGCATGTGTAAATTTATATTCTCATTTTCAAACGTCTATTTGTGCGCGACCGGTCGCCTTAAGTTTGATGACAAATTTGTAACCGTTGTGCAACACTGACTTTTCCCTAAATTGTGGGATTGATTTCTAACAGCTATAATCTTGATTTTAATTGCAATTTTTTTGTAGAAATCAGATTCCAAGAGGAGCCTATCAAGTATCAATCATCTCCTATAAATAGAGGAAGAATTGAAGCAACACAACAAGAGAGAACAACACAACACAACAAGATATTCTCAAGCAAACACTTGGTCTTCTATTGTCATTATTCTTGTTGTAAATTGCCTAGCTTATCACTTTCACATCCTTGAGGTCTAGGCTATTCTTGATTACACTTGCACTCAATTGTATTATCAATTATCGAGTTGTAATCTTGAATTTTTGGGTTATCATTCAACACAAGATATCCTTGTGAGTGTTCTTGTGGTAAGAGCACACTTGGGTGATCTAGGTGTCAGTGTGAGAAGATTGTGGTAATCTTCTTGTTGAGGTGTTGAAGAATTTGGTATTCTTCAAGGTTGAAGATTGTGGTAATCTTCACAAGGTGCCGTTGGAGATTGTGGTAATCTTCAAGTGAGATTGTGGTAATCTCAAAGGTGGTGTTGAAGAAGAGTGTGGTGCTCTTCAAGGTGTTGTTGTAAGTTGGTGTTGTATTAATTTGTGGTAAATTAATAAAATCTTTTTTTTTTTGAAATCCATCCAGGATATCTTTGGGGTGGTAGAGGATTAGGCCCTAGGTGGGTTGAACCTCTTTAAATCGACGTGTATTGTTTACATTCCGCACCTTCATTATTTTGTTTGAGCATTCGATTGTTAAAAAGAGGGCGAAATCGAAAAGATGGAGATAATCTATTCACCCCCTCTAGATTATCGTAGCGCTTGACTTACAAGTGGTATCAAAGCCAAACTCTTTGGCAAGCTCGTTTCACATCGCGAGTGAAGAGAAACGATCGACGGCTACTAACGAAGCTCATCTATCCGGCACCTCCACCACCAAGCCACCTCGGTTTGATTCCAAAAATTTTATATTTTGGAAAGAAAGAATGGAATGCTACTTACAAGGTTGCGGGTTCGACATTTGGAACACCGTCATTAATGGAGAATCCATTAGATGAAAGATACACCATACACCTCAAAAGGCTTCAAAAGCTCAATGATGAAGAAAAGAAAATCATCTCCTTAAACGGTAAGGCTTTAAATATTTTGTATTGTTCATTTACTAATTTAGAAAATGAACATATTGTAGGAATAAAATCCGCACATGAAGTATGGCAAAATTAGAAGCCATCTATGGAGTATTTGCAAATGAAAGAAGTCAAACAAAAGCATCTACTTCTCAAGATCATACAAGCTCAAATCTAAGGAATAAGCTCTCCTACAACTTCCAATTATGAAGAAGTTGAATATTGTTTTATGGGCATCAATGAAGAAAATGAGGTATGTCTTAAACCCTCTACTTCCTATGATATTGTCATTCAAAATGATTATAGTGATTTACAAAATGATTATGATGAACTTCAAAATGAATTCCAAAGCTTACTTGTTAGATACAAAAATTTGAAAAAGGAATTCAATATTTTGAAAAATGATAAGGATAGTTTATTTACCTCTTATGAATCACTATCATGTGCTCACACCACCACACTTGACAAGGTTAGAAACCTTGAAAAAGAAAATAGTACTCTTGTTGAGAATATTGATTGCATGAAAAAGGATTTATTAAAATCCAACTTGAGTACCAATAAAATGTCAATATTGTTGATATTCATAATTGTGATAAGGAACTTGATCATAAGCCTAATGTTGTTAATCATATGAAAAAGGATCAAGTCACTATGCATATTGGTCATTATGCTCTAGAATTATTACTTGTTTTTATTGTGGCAAAAGGGTCATACGGCTAATTCTTGTCGGGCTAGAAATAGCTCTAAATATTGTTGGAGACCTAAAAGTCTCAAAGCTAATCTTAAAGGACCCAAACACATGAGGGTACCACAAAACAATGTGCTATTAGGTACCGCAAAGCAAAAATCGGAGAAAATTCATGCCACCAAGAAAACATCAAATGAACGTTTCATTTGATCAAAGAAGGAGAAACTACTCTCTCAACAAAGCCAATCTCCAAGAAGAGCGTATAATCAAAAATGGGAAGAACACAATCCTTGGAAATGGCGGAGACATCAAAGACAAGATGATTTTCAAAGAAGGAGAGACCATCAACAATGGGAAGGACAAAAATTTTGGAGATGGAGTAATTGGAGAGATTACTATCAACATGAAGATTTTCAAAAGGAAAATATCATCAACAATGGAAAAACCATGGAAAGCGGCATAATTGGTAAACCGTATCTCCTAATTAAATATGCATTTTATTTGTCTATTATGCATGTTTTTATTTGTGTCCTACTTGCAAAATGAGTTTTCATGTATTTTAAATTAAGGTCTTCAAAACTTATTTGTTTTTAAAAAGGAAGACCTTATATGATGTTTTTAAAACTCTTGTGCATTTTTGTAGACTAAAGTGTATTATTATCTCTTATGGATTTTTATGGCATGAGCTTACTTGTGATATCTCTTAGCCTACACTTTTATCATTATGATTTGTGCTAGATTTGTTTTAAGAATTGTGTAGGATTTACATATTTTCACAAATGGCCATTTTCGTCATTATTTGTCAAGAAAAGGCATAAATTATCGAGGTATGTTTACTTGTGTTATTCTTACTCTTATAGACTCGATATATGTATTGTCATGTGCCTATGTGCTTGTTTTTCATAGTATTTCATACAAATGCCATTAAGAGGATTTTTAGATTTTTGAAAGGCATTATTCGATATTTGATTGCACATATTTGCTTTGTCAACTTTTGTTCAAATACTTCTTTTAAATGAGGTCTCAATTATATGCTATCGGATTCTCAAATTTCAAAAGAGACCTTTTGTAGCTTTCTTAAGCTTATTTGAACTTGCATGATTTATTAGACTCTTGATGATATTCTAAATGCATAGTATGTGTTTCTTGCTTCATGATCTATATATATATATATATATAGTGTCTATTCCTACTATGCTCTTTTTGCAAGAAATTTTGTGATTGATGATTGAAGCATGTTTTTACACTTGGGCTATTTTTTCTTGTATAAGCGATGCCGTTAATGAGTTTGTTAAGTTGTGTAGATGAGAAATGAAGTACTCCAAATATTTGGATGTAAATGTTCTATTATGAACACCTTAGATCAATTGGATGCCCTATGATGATAGTGATGAAGAAGATAAAAAGGGTATTCCTAGGAACAAACTCGATGACCAAGGCAACATTGGTCGAACTAAGGCGAGGTTAGTAGCTCGAAGGTATTTTCAAGAAGAAGGTAATCGATTTTGATGTAACATTTGCACTCATAGCACATTTTGTAGCTATTTGCATTTTACTTGCCCATTCTTGTTTTAAGAAAGTTTCAAGCTTTACCAAATGGATGTTAAATCCAAATTTCTAAATGGTTTTATTCAAGAAGAAGTCTATGTAAAACAACCTCCAGGGGTTTAAAATTTTTCTAGGCCAAATGATTGTTTTTAAGGCCTTGTATGGTTTTAAAACAAGTACCCAGTGTATGGTATGATAGACTTAGCTATTTTTGCTAAATGATTCTACAAAAGGTAAAGTTGATACTACTCTCTTTGTTTGTGAAAAGGGCAATATTGTTTAAACTTGTGCATATTTATGAGAATATTTTTGGTGCTACTAATGAATATTTGTGCAAGATATGGTTTTCTAAGTTGATGCAAGGTGTACTTGAAATGAGCATGATTTCTTGCTTGGACTTCAAATCATTCAATGCCAAGTAGATGGTTACATTTCAAAAGAACTCTTGAAGGAGTTAGGCATTGAAGAAGGAAGAATCATTCCAACCTCTATGGCTATCAATGAAGAGATTGACAAAGGTTGAGAAAGGCATGTCGGTTGACAAACAAATTCGAGGTATGTCTTCTTGTATTATTCCTATAGACTCGACATTCCATATACCTTATGTCTATATGCTCGACTTCAAAAATTATCCCAACGAATCTCATTAAAGTGCCATTAAAAGAAATTTTCAAATATTTGAAAAGCACTTCTTCTTATGACTTGTTGTATCCAAAGCTTTAAAAGCGTTCTTATTTTTCGGGATAACAAGTTCGGTATCTATTATACGGTTATTCGTATTCAAAATTTGGTTCGTCATAATCGAACTAAACATATTGAGATTCGATATATTTTTAAGGGATTGTGATTTTTAACAAAAACTTGAGATGTGTTTAATTAGTCTCAAGGATAACTCATGGACTTTTTGATCGTTAATCCAGAGTATTTTACCTCATTTCGAGCTTGATTATGACATAATGTATATTGAATGAGGTCTACGTTTGCATTTTGCACATTTTTAAAACTTAGGGGCGAAAAATCGGATTTTTGGTTGAAAATTCGGATTTTGGAAAAACTGACAGACAGTGGGCTGAAAGGGTTGAGGGCAACCGGTCGCCCTCAACCTCGACCGGTCGCCCTCAACCTCGACCGGTCGCCCTAAGCAAAATCTTGGATTAAAATGCTACTGTCTTGACATTCGCAAGTTTAACTTCTTTTGGCCATTTTTCGTCCCCTTTGCAAATTTCACACACAATTCACTTCAAATGAATTTTGATGCATGAATTATATATTTTGGGGATTATCTAGCTCGACTATCATCATCATTGCTCGTCTTTACCGATTGAATGGTAAGAATTTCACTATCTTTAGCTCAATTGGGTTGAACCCTTGAGTTTGTGGCTTATATGTATTTTTCTTGATGTGATTCATATATGTTTGTGATGAGCTTATTGATTGTTGATGAATGATATTTGTAAAATTGTATTTGGTGATGAAAAACTTGGCTTGATTTCATTTACAAGGGCTATATATAACTTTTTCTATTTTTGACGCCCGCCAAGTGTTCGATAAAACGTTTCAATGAAAAATTCATCACCTACATGACTCTCTCGATTTCAAAAGTCTCATATATTAATAGAGATCATGTTTTTGCAAATCAAATGATTTTTCATAAGCTTACAAGTATTATGATTCGACTCCTCTATTTGGTTTAAAAGCTTCAATGCTCAAATAGCTCGATACATCGGTTTTTTTGTTGCGCACTTTGATATGAATATATGATGTATTTATCGTGCTAACATTCTTTTGATGATTCCAAAGGGGAGAAATAGGTTATAAGCTCATTAGCTCATAAAAGCTAAGATAAGCTTAACGAAAAAAGAAGCTATAAGCTATGGCTTCATAAAGCCGTAAGTCGTGGATCATATTTAGTCCACTTGGTGCATTATGGTTATGTATGAATCATGGTCCATTGGTTGTAGTATGGACTTACATACGGTTCTAATGATGTATCTTTGTGGGGGGAGCTTTTAAGTTATTGATACTTAAGCTCAATATCGAAAAGCTAAGATTTTAGCTTATGTTGAAGTTCTTCTATATTACTCTTGTTGTGCATGTTGATAGGGGAGCATTTGTTATATGTGTTTGAAGATCTCTACTCACATCCTTGTGTTTTTATTGCATGGAATGTTGTCGCTCACAACGGATAGTTCTCTTTAAGGAAAAATTGTTTTGTTTTCAAAATCGACCTCGTTAAAATTGTTTTGGTTTGTAATCATCAAAAAGGGGAGATATAATAGGTTATAAGCTCATTAGCTCATAAAAGCTAAGATAAGCTTAACGAAAAGAAGCTATAAGCTATGGCTTCATAAAGCCATAAGTCGTGGATCATATTTAGTCCACTTGGTGCATTATGGTTATGTATGAATCATGGTCCATTGGTTGTAGTATGGACTTACATACGGTTTAATGATGTATCTTTGTGGGGAGCTTTTAAGTTATTGATACTTAAGCTCAATATCGAAAAGCTAAGATTTTAGCTTATGTTGAAGTTGCTTCTATATTACTCTTGTTGTGCATGTTGATAGGGGGAGCATTTGTTATATGTGTTTGAAGATCTCTACTCACATCCTTGTGTTTTTATTGCATGGAATGTTGTCGCTCACAACGGATAGTTCTCTTTAACCGGAAAAATTGTTTTGTTTTCAAAATCGACCTCGTTAAAATTGTTTTGGTTTGTAATCATCAAAAAGGGGGAGATTGTTTGATAAATGGTTTTATCATAATTTTGATGATTTTGATTTTACACCATAACAATGGTTTTTAAGGTTGTCCAAATACTCCTAAATGATTTAAAATGGTTTTAATATTTTCCGGAGTATTTCTACAAGTTTATTTTCGATATAAATTGGACAACACTTTTGATGATTTTGTGTTAATGTATTTTTACACCAAAACAATGTTTCTAAATGTTGTCCTAATACTCCCGATCGGTCTAAAATGTTTTCACTATTTTTCGGAGTATTTCTTGAAGTCTATTATCGATATAAAATTGGACAACACTTTTGTTTTGAGGTCAACCGGTCGCCGTATAGGGCAACCCGTACCTGAAAGTTGAGAAAAACAGAAAACTTCATGTTTGCGAGAAAATGGTCAGGCAACCGGTCGCCCTATAGGGCAACCGGTGGGCGTCGGCCGTCGACCCCTTGGGCGGCCGTACTTGGGAGCAAAAATTGAAGCAGAACATTTGCCCTTCGTTTTTGAAGTTGTGTGACGGTTGAAGTAAGGGACGACCGGTCGAACCCTCGTCGCCGGTCGCCTGTGTAAATTTATATTCTCATTTTCAAACGTCTATTTGTGCGCGACCGTCGCATCTTAAGTTTGAATGACAAATTTGTAATCGTTGCACGTGACGACTTTTCCCTAAATTGTGGGATTGATTTCAAAGCTATAATCTTGATTTTAATTGCAATTTTTGTAGAAATCAGATTCCAAGAGAGCCTATCAAGTATCAATCATCTCCTATAAATAGAGGAAGAATTGAAGCAACACAACAAGAGAGAACAACACAACACAACAAGATATTCTCAAGCAAACACTTGGTCTTCTATTGTCATTATTCTTGTTGTAAATTGCCTAGCTTATCACTTTCACATCCTTGAGGTCTAGGCTATTCTTGATTACACTTGCACTCAATTGTATTATCAATTATCGAGTTGTAATCTTGAATTTTTGGGTTATCATTCAACACAAGATATCCTTGTGAGTGTTCTTGTGGTAAGAGCACACTTGGGTGATCTAGGTGTCAGTGTGAGAAGATTGTGGTAATCTTCTTGTTGAGGTGTTGAAGAATTTGGTATTCTTCAAGGTTGAAGATTGTGGTAATCTTCACAAGGTGCCGATTGGAGATTGTGGTAATCTTCAAGTGAGATTGTGGTAATCTCAAAGGTGGTGTTGAAGAAGAGTGTGGTGCTCTTCAAGGTGTTGTTGTAAGTTGGTGTTGTATTAATTTGTGGTAAATTAATAAAATCTTTTTTCTTTTTGAAATCCATCCCGGATATACTGGGGTGGTAGAGGATTAGGCCCTAGGTGGGTTGAACCTCTTTAAATCGACGTGTGTTGTTTACATTCCGCACCTTCATTATTTTGTTTGAGCATTCGATTGTTAAAAAAGGGCGAAATCGAAAAGATGGAGATAATCTATTCACCCCCCTCTAGATTATCGTAGCGCTTGGACTTACACAAGTCGCCTATGCCATAAACTAGTTAAATCATTATTGGCGACAAGACAAGAAACATTTTGGCTAACAAATCACTTGTGCAAATTTTGTAAAGATTGCCTTTTCTATTTACTTCACAAATAATTTCATCATTTTTAACAATAAGGCATTTTTCTTTATTGAAAATAACATTATAATTTGAATCACAAAGTTGGCTTACACTTATCAAATTAAACTTAAGCCCTTCAACATAAAGAACATTACTAAGAGAGAATGAAGAGTTACCAATTTCTCCATTTCCAAGAATTCTTCCTTTGCCATTTCACGAACATGACCATACCCTCTTCTTGGAGCTTGATATTGGTAAAAAGTTCTTCTTCCGGTCATATGGCGTGAACATCCTGTCCACGAGCCATTTTGAATCTTCCATTGTTGTTATAGCCCCTATTACCTACAAATGAATTATTTTTAGGTACCCTATAATTTTGGGGTCCATGGAGGTTAGCACTTGAGACCTTTGGGTCTCCAATAGTAGCTAAAGTTATTTTTCATTTACAATGAGTAGCATAATGTCCAACTTTACCACAATAAAAGTAAATAAGATTGTGGGAACTACTAGCACGTATGAAAGTCGGACCTTGGTCATTTTTCCTTGAAATAGGTTGAAAATGTTTATAGCCAAGTCCTAATTTAGAATGCTCACCTCTTTGTGCATCTAGAATTTTTGTAACTTTATTCGTACTTAAGTTAAAATGATGCGCATCCTTTTTCAAACATTCAAGATCATTTGTGAGCGATTGTTTTTCGGTTTCAAGAGTATGGACTTTGGTAAGAGTGATAGCATGAGCTTTATCAAGAGATTCATAAGAAGTAAACAATTTATCCTTTTAAACTTTAAGCTCTTTATGCTCCTTTTTCAAAGTCTTGTATTTAACAATTAAATTTTGAAACTCATATTGTAATTCATCAAAATCACATTGCAATTCATCAACTAAAGAAGAAGTTGAAGAGTTAGAGCGTACCTTATTATTTTCATCGTCTATGGCCATGAGACCGTGTTCGGTTTCTCCATCTTCGTCGGATGTAGCAAGAAGTTCATCCCACGTTTTGACATCCGCATTTAGAGCCTTCTTTTTTGGGAAAAGGCTTTTTTCTTTTTTTGCTCCTCTTCCACAATTTTCGGGCAATCGGCTATGTAGTGCCCGGATTTTCCGCATTTGAAACATGAATTGTCTCTTGGCTTTCTTGTTTTATTTTTATTAACAAACTTTGCAAATTTTCGAACAAGAGCCACCGTTTCCTCGTCATCTTCATCACTAGCATAATATGAAAAATTTGAAGAATATCTAAACCTTTAGGAATATTTTGCATACCGGCTTAGCGGTGGATGGTTGGGAATTTTTCCTCTTCTTAAGATAGACTTCATAAAGGAGGAGGTTTTCCACGAGCTCATCGAACTTGAGTGTTCGAGATTTTGTACTTCTGTGATTGTCGTTACTTTCTCGGACCATGAGCTGGGAAGAGCATTCAAGACCTTGGTGACCTTATCTTCTTCGGATATGACTTTCCGAGAGCCACAAGAGGATTGACAATGTTGTCAAGCCTTTCCACCATTTTTGATATATTTTCATCATCATGCATATTGAAATTTTCAAAGTCTTTAACAAGCATAGTTTTTCTTGCTTGCTTAACTTTCTTTGTACCCTCATAGATGGTTACCAATTTTTCCCATACATCATGTGCCGATCTTATTCCTCTAATACGATTGTATTCAGTGGCGATGAGTGAATAATGTAAAATATTCAAAGCCTTACCGTTTAGAGAGAATGACTTCTTGTCGTTGTCATTAAATTCTTTGAAAGTTTTGAGAACCGAGGTGCCATCCTCCAATTTCTTGGTTGGTTGATCAACTCCTTCAATGACGGCATTCCATATGTCAAATCCACACCCTTGTAGAAAGCACTCCATTAGGTCTTTCTAAAATGTGTAGTTGTTGGCGTCAAATAGTGGTGGCTTGTTGGTGGAGGCGCCGGTGGTGAGGTAGCTTTCATTTGTAGCCATGGATCTTCTCTTTACTCGCAAATATTAACGAGCTTGCCAAAGAGTTTGGCTTTGATACCACTTGCTAGTCCAAGTGGCTACGATAATCTACAGGGGGGGTGAATAGATTATGTCGATTTTCTGATTTATGCCCTCTTTTTCAAATGTGAAGATGCTAGCAAAAATGTAAGTGCGGGAAAATAAACAACACTCGATGATTTATAGTAGTTCAACCCACCTAGGGCCTAATCTACTACCACCCCGGTATATCCGAAGTGGATTTCAAAAAGAAAAAAGAATTTTATTAATAATTACCAAAACTATTACACCACCACTTTTGAAGATTACCACAATCTTCTTACAACACCTTCAATGAGATTACCACAATCTTCCTTCACATATGAAGAGTACCACACTCTTCAACACCTAAGATCACCCAAGTGTGTTCTTACCACAAGAACACTAACAATGATATCTTATTTTGGATGATAGAAAAATTCAAGATTACAACTCAATCTTTGAGTGCAAGTGTAATCAAGAATAAAAGCCTAGACCTCAAGATTGTGCAAGTGCGAGAACTTAGGTTATTACAACAAGAATGTGAAATATGAAGGCTTGGAGAATTTTTGATTTCTTGTTGTATTGTTTGCTTATGTGTTGTGTCTTGTGTCTTCAAAATCATCTTCTATTTATAGGAGAGTCTTCACAAACATAAGCTCCTCCTTCTTCACTTTTGTCTAAAAAGAAAGATCACAAGATGTAGAAATAATGTACAAAATTGATAAAGTAAATCTTGTTGTAATGGATTTCCATTGTTTGAATCTGTTGTCAAAAATAACATAGCGCGACCAGGTCCGCTATGTAGAAATTTGACGTTATAAAGTAAATCGCAAGATTCGGACACATGATGGGGGGGCCGGTCACGGGGGGTCCGATCGGTCGCCCTAGAGGTCGTCGGCCGGTCGGTCCGGGTTGGGTGGTCCCTCCCTCAATTTTCAAGTCTGGAGTGTTCTATTTCATTTTGCGTTCTTTCGGATACCGATCACCTCTTGTTCGACCGGGTCGACCTCCGGAGTTTTTCAAACTTCTCGTTCTTGTTTCAAAAATCATTTTGAGATACGGGATGCCCTATAGGGAGGCGTCAGGTTGGCCTCAAAAGTGTTGTCCAATTTTTGTCAAATATAAACTTCAAGAAATACTCCAAAAATTAGTAAAAACATTTTAAATCAATTGGGAGTATTTGGACAACATTTAAAAAATATTGTTTTGGTGTAAAATCACATTTAAACAAAATAATCAAAATCTTGATAAAAATATTTTTCTAACATGTAGCCTTTCGAACTTCATCTCGAATATTTGGATTATAATCCAAAATCGAAATTCTTAGACCCTGATCTCTGGAAGTTCTTTTGCATCAACTCGTTCCTACTTGATTTGGTGGTATCATCATTTTCCAGTAGGAACAGTGATTCTAATGTTCTTTTAAAGTACCATTCCATATCTTTCTATATTATAATGGTGATTTTTATTCTTATCTCTAAGGAATTCAATTTGTTGTTTTGTTTTTGAGTCCATTTTTTTAAAAAAAAAAATTGTTTTCTATTAAATATAGGCTACATGGGCGCCGCTGAGATGATTAGCAGATGACATAATTAGTTTTTTTCCCTAAATCTAATTAATGTAGAAAAAACACATAATACATGGTTAAAAAATTTGTTGTGGGGGCACGTGGCCCACACGAGGGACTGTGTGTCCGTCACGGTATAAAATAGCAAACTGAAAAGAAAAGAATCAAGAAAAATGAGAAAATATAAATGAAAATAACAAGGGACTGAAATACCTTTCCATTTGTGCAAGTAGTAAGAAATTTAAAGTACGACTACATGGAGAGAAATAAAAAATTTAGTTGAGTTAAAAAAAAATAAGGACCAAAAAGTAGAACGAACAAGTCAAAAGGCAGAAAAAATCATTTGATTGAGTGCATATATAATGGACCTTTTGAACCCTAGAGTAAGTTTGAACTTAGCTTGTTCATGACCTTTATGTTATTCTTTCTTTTTCTTTTCACTTGATAACTACTTTTCTGTTTTTAACATTAGTCAACATATGAAGATTACTTTTTGTCATGGGCGAAGCTACCATGAGACGAGTGCGGTCGGCGGACCGCACTCGATCTCGAGATGAACTTGTTAAACCGAGTTGACCCATGATCGAAAAATTCAACCGGGCGTCTAGTTAATATAAAAAAATTGAGTTACATTTAAAAAACGAATAAATCTTACTATCTTGACTCAAAATATTAAGAATTACAGTTCGATTAAGGTATCTTAGTGGATAAATGATTGTATTATTTATTATATGTATAAAGATATATGTTCCAAACTTGATAATGAACCGTTTTTTTGCAAGTATTTTTGAACGACTTTTTGTATATAAGTCTATTCCATAATAATAAGTTAATAATGAGTTGTTTGGTGGTTAATTTAGAATATATTTTTGGATAAGTCACTTATCCAAAAAGTTCATTATAGAGAACCCATAATGGCGATTATGAAAACCGTGCAAAGAATTGTTGTAAAGTACAACCTTCATATTTGCCTCATTTTTCTATTTTTTTTTTGGTCAAATATCGGTCCGATATTCGTCTTGCCAAAATGAAAAAAATTCCGATCAAGACCGAAAATCCGGCTACGCCCATGCTTTTTGTTGGTCACAATTGAGGGAAGAAAAAAAAACAAGTAAAACCCTCTCACATGCTCTATTGTAAAAATCCCCGCCAAGTCTCGATTAATCCCCGCTTAGGCGCTAGCCCTCTTATCCGCCTACGAATTTTTTTTTCCAATTAGGCTTGTCTAATCCCGCAAAGTCAGTCTGTCTAACCCCGCCTAGGCACTAGAACCCAATATTTCGTCTAGCGAGCGCCTAACGCTTTTTACAACATTGGTCAGATGCAGATTGCAATCAAACAAAGGAAATAATTGCTTAGTTAGGAAGCTTGGAATTTTAGTGCAATGTATTCATTCCAAAAACATTGTTCATTATTTGAGTAAGTGCCTTTATGTTTGGTAATTCATTGTGGGCCAATTTCTTTGTGTACGGAATTTGGGTAAAGGGACACTAATTGGACGTTGAACAAAGGGAGGAATAAAATCCATAAAGAGAAGTGGGGACAATGGTATTTTAAACTTCATAGTTATGTATTTTCAAGTCATGATGAGTAAAGGGTATTGGTCTAGTCATAAAATGAAGTTGAATTAAATAATGTTTTTATTTAGTTGAATTTATTAATTTTACATTGTCAAAATGTCTTTAAGAGAAGGTTTTTGTTTCGAAATAGTGTTCTATTGAAATTTGATTTGTGTATTTTTAAAAAAAAAATTGAGAAGCTATTTGGATAAGTTATAAAATATTTTATATATGCAATGACTATTTGAGAATGGGGCTTATGATGGACCATAATTTGAATGGGCTCAAATACCAAATCCAATGTAATGTTGTGATTTTTTGCCCAAGACTAATAAAAACTAAATAGAGTTACTTATACGGATCGGTTAGAGCTATTTAAATTTAAAGATTTTGTTTCAATTATGTATGTATTTATGATCTTGTGGGTTTGCGATTGCTTTTCAATCGTTATAATCGATTATAAGTTTTTCTAATGATAAATGAATTCATTTTGACTGTAAAAAAAAAGAGTTAATTCTATGTTATTTTATCATCAAATTAATTTGGGTAATAAAATCCAGTGAGGCCATAAGGAAAAAGCACATTGAGATCCACTTATTTGTCTATAAATACCTTATATTCTAATTGTTGAAGGGTATGCAATTCATTATGCATTTAGTTGCTCTCGGATTATTTGGCTTATCTCACTTGTTATAAAACTGATTTGATTCCCTCAAAAGTTGAGTCCAACAAACAAATTGATACCACATTGGGGGTGGCCAAAAGGAACCTAAATCGAGTTTCAAACCGGAAATGAAATTGGGATCATGGTCAATAGTTTCGAGAATTGTTCACAAAATTGGGTTCCAAAATTGGAACCGTAGCCCTGTTTCTCGATCTTAAAAATCATGGAACCGGATGTAGATCAGGGTAAGCCGGTTCCAAGATTAAAACCAATTTTTTTTTTTTGTGAAATTATGATAGAAGAAATGTTAAATATTTATTATGATTCTTATATTCACAATCACATGAGACACTTCTTAAACCAATTGTTGTAAGTGGTAACTTGGCTTTGATTCCTATATACCCTAAGAGGATATCAACTTAATATTATTATTATTATTAAGACCAATTAATTATTATGAATATTAAGTTCAATTAATTCTTTTATTTTTCCTTTTCTCTCGTTTTTTCTAAACTGAAAATTTTAAATAATTTTAAAAAAAAATCAAAAAATTATCCCAAAAAAAATTGGTTTCGGACCGGACTGTGAGTCAACAGTTCCGGTTGCAATTCTTCATTTTGGAATAACCAGAACTGATTTTTTTTGGGATAATTTTTTGGATTTTTTTTTTAAAAATTATTTAAAAGTTTCAGTTTAGAAAAAATGAGAGAAAAGGAAAAACAATTTTGGATTCGAATCCGGCGATTCCGGAACTATATCCACCCCTATAAGACTATACCACATCAATATTCTTAATTTTAGAAGTAATAATTTTTTTTTTTTTTTTTTGAGGGGAAGAAGTATTAAATTTTTAATTATTAATAATAATGATGTTTTCACGGAGCCAAATGAAATAGTAGTGTAGCGGTGGTGACTATTGTACCTCTTTCCGTAATGGTTGCACATGTAAAGCAAAACCGTTGCTTTCCATCTTTATCCGTACGGATGTCGGATGAGGATAACCATGGCCCATGGGGCCCATCATAGCTTTATTCTTTTTTTTCTTTTATCAAGACAGTCGTAATAAAATATTGTGGCAGTACGGACAAACAAGTAGGAGTGGTCTTGGACAAGGGCTAATCAACAAAAACAAAAAATCGCTAAAATCGACCGAATCAAATTGCACTACACCGCAATTATTTATTTATTAGAAAAACCGCGATTGATATTTTTAAACTAGACTGCATCGCATAAAATGGTGCAATTACAATTTGAAGTCACAAACCGCACCGACCTCACCACAAGTAAAATACTACATATATACATTATTATAGTTCTCTCAATTTATAGTATATTTATGTATAATTATGTTCCAAATTTAATTACTTTCACTAGTTTGTTGTGGGTTTATTAGTCAATCTATATATATATAATAGCAGAAGTCCGAAACTTTTATTTTCCCGCTCTTTTTGCTTATTATATTAGGAAATAATTGTAAACATTATAAATGGTTATACTTAAAATGTTATATATATTCGAGTTTAAAATTTTAAATTTAAATATATAATTTTTAATTTTTGATTTATAACCCGATAGTGACCCGTTTAGCCCGAAGCCCATTTAGGTATGGATTATGTTCTAATATTGTCATCCATTTAACACTTGTTTAGCGAAGCCCATTTAGCTCGAAGCCGCTAGTATGGGCCCTATAGCTTAACATCTCTACTTTTGGCCAGGTTTTTTTGAAAAAAAAAAATTAAAAACTGAAGACAGCTTTAAGAAAGCTGTCTTTGCAGAAATTTAAGAAAAAATTAAAAACCTGAAATCACAATAGATAGTTAAACAAAACAAATCCCATGGTAAAAAAGTAATGTTTATTTAAATTAACAATATTTTGGTAAATTAGCCAAATTGAATGTTATAACAACTTCACTAACATATAATAGTTGAATCTAATAGATGTACGGAGTGTTTGCAATCACTAAAAAAGTGTTTATCATATTTTGGCGTACACTTTTTAGTGTTTGCAGTGTCAACTCTGCTCTATTTAATCGAATCTAAAAGCATGGATAGGGGAGCTTTAAATTTCTCGCTTATGCTCCTAGTTTGGCTTTTATAAACAAACAAATACCTCTACAACTTTTTCACCAAACACTCTCAACTTATGATTCTCAACTTTTTATTTTATTTTCAAACTCTACCAACTTTTGATTCTCAACTACCATTTCTCGCAACAATAAATTATTTTTCTACTTTTATTCCCAACTACTTCTACTTACGATACAATAAATTATTTTTCTAAAAGTAAAAATTTTTGCAAACTCTCTCATCATAACTTCAATATTTCAATCTCGTGTCATAAATCTTCCAACATAAATTCTCATTATACAATTTACACCCATAACAAGAAATGAAAGAAGACAACCCTTTGACATAGGGTTTATCTTTACCTTATGTATTAAACTATTAAGTAAACTAGTAATTCACCTCGTCGATTTGCACATATATTTTTATTTTAATATTATTAGTTTATAATATCTATTAACATGAAATGGTATTTATTACTTTATTTTGATAGTAATATTCATATAAGGTTATTAAAAACAAAAATTTATCTATCAATTTTATATTTTCAACTATAAACTTAAATAAAACTCTCATTGACAATTGTTGTCTTTTTTTTAAGTTAATATATTTTTCGAATTGACAAATATTTAATCATAAGGTACAATTTTCTTAATTTTTGTTAAACTTCTTATCAATTATTCGATTTGTGTGTAGCATAGTCAAATTCGATTAAAAAATACAAATAGATACTCTCAATTGTTTTACCAAAGGCTTGGTTTTAAAATTCTTTCAATCAATAGTCGATGGTATCCATAGATTGAATAAATACAATAACAAATAATTATTGTATCCATAGTAATGTTTATAGTCAATTTATTGATTGTATACGACAATTATAGGATTGATTATAGAATTTTTAAATTTTCAAATCTAAAAATATTACAATCATGATCGAAAAATAATTAGCCAATAAAATATTTATGTTACTAAAGATTCTTGCCATTGACTTAACAAATCAAAACACCATTTAATTTTGGATAACTCCAAAACATGCATTGGTTATGAGAATATTTGGATTGATTTATCTAAAATTGTATCTTATTTTATATCTTTTTTTTATTCTGATTGAGTTGCCTTAGTTATATCATATATATACTATTTTTATTCGATAGTAATTAGAGTTGTTAATTATTATTAATTAAATAAATTATCATCAAATTTAACACCAACGTTGATCAAGAGACCAATTAGAAGATAATTTATTTTTCTGAGATGAACTTAATTAATATTTTTCACACTTACGAAAATACCAATATTTCAAAAATAAATAAATATTGCAACAACAATTGAATCAATATGAAATAAAAATCCAGATATTCCTTCAAACGCATGATATAAAAATAAAAATCTTATTAATAATAAAATATATTTGAAATCATCCATAAAACAATCCATATTCCAAAATCAATTTAAATATAAATGGAATTTGGCAGCAGAAAAAAAATATTATTGCTGCTGACACAAAAAATTTAATATAATTACAATTTTTAATGAATTTCTAATTGAAAAATATAAGAAGCCATCATAATAAGTAGATAGAAGTTTATTGCCAAATCAAAACTATAAAACTAATAACCAAAAAAAAATATTGCCGAATCAAAACTATAAAACTAATAACCAAAAAAAAAATATTGGTGGGGATAGAAGTTTATACATATGAACAGAAAATGTATGTTGACACAAAATATATATTGAGAAAATATATTAGTATGAAGAATAATAAAAACATAAACAAATCATACAAAAAACAACTTAAAAAATACAACAAAACTATCAAAAATAATCAAAAAAGAAACTCACCAAATATTGTCTGTACGAATCTACAATATAGTTTATATGACAACTCTTGTTTATTGCGAGAATTCAAGTTCAATATTGTCGATGTTGGTGGGACACTTGATGAAAAACGGAAATAGAGGAACGTGAAGATGAAACCATATTTGGTGGTTATGCTTCAATTTAGGATCAAAAAGATATCAAAGTGTTTATCTAATGCAATTTAAGTAGTATAGATATAAGAAGATTTAGCATAAATAATAAGCTTCCCAAAAAAATCTCTAAACACAAAATCGATTGTTAATTCAATGGTGAAAGATACATAAAATCATAATTCGTCTATATTAACTATTATTAAACAATTTGAAAAAGTTTTAATAGTCATAAGTATTTAAAACTTGATTAATTAATATTATATTGAACAAAATTGCATCGACGCCATTGAAACAAATAAATAATATATTTGATGAATATATGATGTATAGAATCAATACATCATTGTAATATATATTTAAGAAGAATCTGGCATATACTAATATCAATAATGGTGAAATATTATTTATAATTTTTAAAATCTATATATTATATATAGATAGAATTGATCTTGTAGAGTAGGAATACCAAAGTAAATAAAATTTTCTTAAGTTTTATACATATAAAATAGAATACCATTTATGATATTTTCCTAATTTACAATCTTTTCTTATAATATTTTTAATTCAAATATACAACGATTTTTTTATAATATTTTCTAATATAAGAATTTATAATAATTAATATCTATAATGTTTATAATTGTTTCCTAATATAATAAGCAAAAAGAGCGGAAAATAAAAGTTCGGATTTACGCTATTATATATATATATACACCAATATCAATTATGGTGAAACATTATTTATAATTTTTAAAACCTATATATTACATAATAGAATTGATACTGTAGAGTAGGAATACCAGTAAATAAAATTTTCCTAAGTTTTATACCTATAAAATAGAAATATCATTTATGATATTTTCCTAATTTATATAAATATAAAGTAGGAATACAATTTACAATATTTTCTTATAATATTTTCCTAATTTATATAATTACAACGATTTTCTTATAATATTTTTCTAATATATTCGACTTTAAAATTTTAAATTTAAATATATAATATTTAATTTTTTGACTTATAGCCCGATAGTGATCCGTTAGCCCGAAGCCTGCTAGGGTTTGAGTTAGGTTCTAATATTGTCAGCCCGTTTAACACCGGTTTGTTTAGCCCAAAACCTATTTAGCCCGAAACTCGCGAGGCCGTAGTTTAATATCTCTACTTTTGGCGCAGGTTTTTTTCAACAAAAAAAAATAAAAATTGAAGACAGTTTTGGCAGAAATTTAAAAAAAAAAATAAAAAAACCTGAAAACAACTTTAGGAAAGCTGTTTTCACAATAGATAGTTAAACAAAACAAATCCCACGGTAAAAAAGTAACGTTTATTTAAATTAACAATATTTAGGTAAATTAGCCATTCAATTTAAGCAACAACATATCTGTAACTTTTTAGTTATCGAATTGATAAGTTTGTTTTTGCTCATTTTGATTGTTTCATATAATATTCACATGTTGTACGTTAAAACTGCAAAACCGCTCGAAACCATTGAAAACCGCATGTTTGTTTTATTTTAAAACCGCGACTTAAAATCAAATTTGTGGTTTAATTACGGATATGTTGTGTCAAGATACGTTTAATTATTCGTGTCAAGATATATAACACGTTTATGACACAGGCTTTGTTATAAAAATCTTCGCCTAGCCCCGATTAATTCCCGCCTAGGCGCTAGGCCCTCCCTGTCCGCCTACGATTTTTTTCCGATTATGCCCGCCTAGGTCCCGCCTAATCCCGCCTAGGCGCTAGGCCCAGTCCGCCGCCTAGCGCTTTTTACAACATTGGTCACACGGGTAACACGACACGATACAAAATATCTATATAATTTAAAGTTAATACAAAAATAAATTTAAAAAATAGAGAAAAAGCTAAAATTACAAATAAAAAGTACATTAAATTGTTAGAAAATGCATTCAACAATTTGTCCAACATTATTAACCAACCAAAACATCACAAAATATGAAAATAACATGTCACTATACAATTAAATGGGTTAAATAGGTCAATCGTGTTGACACGAGGGTCGGCCTGACCTGACTTATTTATTTTCCGTGTTAACCGCGTCCGACCCAAATATGACCCGAACTTGCGAAGGGTTAAATATATACCAGCTAAATTGTATTAAATTCGTGGTCGGTCACAAATTGAGGCCCCAATAAGATGTCTTAGTATGTCAAGATGGATTAGTACATCTCGAGGTAAATGCATTTATAATTATCATATGATTTATTTACTATATAGGAAGAGCAAATAATAACAAGCACTGCATGTATCAAAATATACTTGCAACATAATAAATAAAATTTGATTAAATCTAGTTAAATTAGAATTTCTTGTAAATATTCATAGCATGCAATTCGGTGTCACACTACAAGTACATCGCCCTTTCTTATAATTCTTACATTTATTTGCTTAATTAATCCACGATGAAATAAATATTTGAGGAATCGATAAAATAGGCACACACACATCAATTTTATATTTGGACAAAATAATGTATCAGACTTAGAGCTTTCAAATTGTCCGGTCGGGTCGGTGTTGGCTCATCGGGCCAAGGGAAAATTGTCTTTGGTTTGGGCCGACATTTTTCGATCTCTACTATTTTGGGGAGTCCAACTCAGCCCATATATTAAAATTACAGTTCATTTGCATCGGACTAACCGAGCCAAATAGGTCAGACTCTTTTCGGAATTGCAAAACCGCAGCCCAACCCAATCCTATTACCGAGTCGGTTGGGCTAGCCAATCAGGCCGAACTTTTTTTGACAGCTCTAATCAATCTATAGTGGTACGTATCTTTCAATTGGCAATTAAAATTAAAATAGTAGAAAAATAAAACATACCAAAAACATATATACAAACTATTTTTGGAATGAGAAAAGTATTTTTCACCAATAATACTTCTTAAAATTGACCAACCTTCATAAAAAGAAACAAATTAAATGCCACTTTAAATTCACGGATGGTCATGGAATACTATATTATTCAACTGCCATTTAAGATGGTTGCTTGCAGAGGAGGGTTGCTTTTGGACAAAAGTTGTTTTTTCTTTTTTGATATGAAATTCTGAAAAGATAAAAAAGACATAAAACTATTTCAGAATTAATATTGTACATCCATTTATGCTTATCTCAGTTATCTAAATTTGCTTACAACTTAAAAGCCACTGTAAGTATTTCTCAAAAAAAAAAAAGCCACTGTAAGTAGCTTAAACGACACCCCCAAAAAAAAAAAAAAAAAGAAATGGATAACTACAATGTTTTTATTGGGGACAAAAGTGGTATTTCATTAATTAAATATATAATTTATTTTATATGTGTTTATTTAATATTAATTGCTCAATGCGCTTTTCATGGTCGAGCTGGGCCATCGCCCACTTAAGCTCCTTCGACATCTCAGACATCTTGCCATCATGCTGAGCGGCATCTTCCGTCAAGCTCTTCACCTTATCCCGGCGACGATTCTACCCCTCCGTCACCTTGCCTCGATAGTTCGAAGCCGACTGAGAGGTTCAAGATCTACAAGGCAATTGATACAAGTCTTAGCCAAGTAAAAAGACAAAGCATGAAGAATGAAATTGCAAAGAAAGCGTGGAAGCTTACCCGAGCAACATCCCCTTACAAGGTGAGTCTCGATGTCCTGAAGGACAAAGACTCAAGTCGGGACTTATCATCGGTCGATAAAGCTCCTCAGGTACTGGCGTAGCCCTAACCAGAATTAGTATAGTTCCAATGGGACTGGATCCCCTCGCGATGCTTCACTCCACCAAAGAAGATAACTCGGGGACCAACACTCTCAGAAGCAGCAACTTTAGGCTCCACCATCGGCCTCTTCCATCCATAAGAGCCTAAAGAAGGATGAGGAGCCGGAACAACATCAGTACGAGCACTATAGCGCGAGTCGGGGCGCCAATCACCCTCCTAGCAGCGGGAAGGGCGCCTATCACTCTCATGGGAAGAAGGGCGCGACCTATCACTCTGGGGCTGGACACTCAAGCTCCCGCCAGCAGTAGAAGCAAGCAGAAAAGGGAAGCAGTCAAATGTACAAGTAAAGGGGGAAGCTATGTAAAAAAATAAAGCAAGATGGGATATCCAAGAACTCCTTAACATTCGGAAGATTTTGAAACAAGCCCCGAGACCTATAAGCTTCCACATTCTCCTTCCGGAAAGCGGAAATACCTCGGACAGTCTTAACCTCTGAAACCCACTCGTGAGGAAGCTTCCGACTATTATCCCTCACATAGAATAAATCCTTCTTCAATAGCCTACCAGGAGAAGGAAATCCGTTAAGAAACTTGCACTGGGGACGTGGGAAGAAATTGAAGAAGGTGTTACCCGGAGACTTCCAGGTATAGAACAAGGAATGAAATCTATCAACAGTCAGAATCAAGCCCAACTTATGCATAGCATGCCGATAACCTCGTATACATGCGTAGGGCCCGGGGAATCAACTAACCAACACATGCTACCACCAACCTAAGAATCGAGATGAGAAAAGTATCTGAAGAAGCACTTAAGCCAACAGAGAAGGCAAAAGGTACATTGTGATGAAACCTTGAGATGGATGAGTGAGCATGTTGCTCGAACCCGGGGCCAACATCACAAACGGGAAGCTCAAGCCGCTCCCAGCGATCTGCGACAAGACAGGCGAAGGACACTCGACTTACTCTCCGGGATAACCGCTCGTCTCCCAAGAAAAGGCTATCTTTGGTACTTGGTAGGGTGGACCTCTTCAAGACTAACTTTTTTTGACTCTGCCTCAGAAGACAAACTCGGTGGAGAAAGGTGGACATGGAATAACTGAACGCCCGGTAAAACCTCGGCCTCCAAGTGGAACGAAAGAAGTACCGGAATCCGGGATATGACTTGAAATATACCAAAACTTGGGGAAAAACGAAGAAAAATGGGAAGAAAAATGGATCGGGGCTTGGGACGCAACCCGGGTGCACCCTCCTCACCGGAGAGGCGCCGGCGCGCTTAGTGGCCCGCTGGGAAGGGCGCCAGGGGCGCCCCACCCAGGGGTGCCCGAGGCGCCCTCTACGGCTCAAGGTGCTCTCATCTCTCTCTCCGCTCAATGCACTCCAACTCTTCATGGGATTCTCACCTCAACTCTCAGTCTCTCCCCTCAAGTCTCACATCACCTCGCACCTCAAGTAAGTCTCACGTCACCTCTCAGTTTCAAGAAATTTCCTAAGTCTTCTTTAAAGCAAAAATTTCAAAGTTGAGAGGTAGAGAAAGAGAATTTACCTTTGGAAGATATGGTCACAAGCTTTCCCTCAAACTGTCCTTATGCAAAGTGGTCAAAGACTCTCCAAAGACAAGCCAGATATTTCTACACCGGATTAGCTATCCCACTGCTTCATCCCTCCGCAGCACCGGAAATGGGGGGCTTATGTTGGGGACAAAAATGGTATTTAATTAATTAAACATATAATTTATTTTGTATATGTTTATTTAATATTAATTGCCCAGTGAACTCTTAATAAGTAAACCGCCCAAAGGAGTCGGGTTAGCCCATCAGCCGATTTCTCCTAAATGGCCCACTGGGCCCATCTCCAAGGTATAAAAGGTCCCTCATATTATATGTGATTTAATTAATTCATTATTCTCCTACGCATTATTTTACAAAGATTCGTTTCATCGTTATTTTTCTCGTTATTTGTCTTTGATTTGAGCATCGGAAGGGGCCTTCCTAGTACAACCCGGGGCCCTATAAGCCTTCCCCTGGGAAAAGGACTAGCATAAAGACTTCCTCTCGAGAAAGAGGATTTTGGTCAACCCATTTGACTTGAGTAGTCTACCTTAAAAAAACAGCATCATTTTTAAATCAACAAGGTGTTTAAGATCCAACATATTGATGTTCTAAGATGTTTTTAGAACTTAGAAAATGTTGGATCTTATTTTGAAATTAAGTTGTAGAGTGTTCCCATAAAATAAGATGACGAAATTTTTAAGATGTCGTAATTATAATTTTGTATTTGAAAAAAAAAAAAAAAAAGGATGAAAATACCAATTTTATTTAAAAACAACTTATAAATTTCTAACATCTTATTTTGAGAGCTTAAATCATCTTTCAAAGAATTTGCGCAATTCTAGTGAAGAATTTGAATTGCAACTTTAACGATTTGCACTAAATTATGCACTAAAAGAGAATATTTTATAATGTTTCATTTTAGTGCATATTGTAATACACTAAAATTATTTATTTAAAACAAAAAGGAAAGAAAATTTTTAGTGTAGCTATAGTGTTGCGCCATTTTTAGCGCATATCTATTCTCATCTTCAAAATTAATGGCGCAAATTTAGCGCATTACTTAGCAAGTTTTTGCATTTAGATAAAACACTGATGTTTTAAAAAATTATAATCTCAGTTAAGCACAAGTAATTGTTTGTTTTGGGGGCTTCTTAATAATGTTGCACTCGTCATGAATGTTTCAATTTAGTGATATATTCATTATCCCCCCCAACCCACACACACCCACCCACCCTCCCAAAAAAAAAAAAATATGATATTACCAAAGGAAGATATATTGTAATTTATTTTTAAAAAAAGTAGTAGGTTGTCAACAGGGGAGCGGGCTGGGGTGGGGAAGGGATCCCCATTTCCAGTCTCCATTCTCGTGAGACAAACGCGGACAAAATACTTCCCATCTCCTCCAGGCGGGGGATCCTCGTCTTAAAATTTAATATATTTAACACTTTTAATCATTTTAAAGATTTTAAGATGTAAACTATATAAAAAATTAATAAATCACTCTTATACAGATAAATGAAATAAATTAAGGATTTATGTGGACATATTTATATCATATTAAATATATTATGAGAATTATAGTATATGTACATGTGATTTTTTTATATTATTTTTGGAGAGAAACCAGCAATGATGATTTCAAAATCTTATAAAGAAGATATACGCTCAGCATATTTGGCTTTTATGTTAATATCCTACCTCGGCCTCTTAATTAAAGGGGTAAAATTGAGGTTATAAAATTATGAAATTTTTGTGGCTTGAATCTGACCAAAAAATGTTATAATCGTCTACGTTCATATAATTTGTTAATTGATTAAAGAATACCATTCATTATTTATTATCAATTGCCAATTAAAATTTATTAATTGATTAATATTAATTAATAATATTAAAATGTACGTAGTTGGTCATCAATATATTTGTATAGAATATGGATGTGTAACAAGATAAATCATTGCCAAAAAACTTTAAAATTATTTCAAACCGTAACACACTTTATGATAATATCATAGCCATGTATCAATATACTCATACACATATGGACCCGACATACTTTTTCAATTCCAGGAAAAAAATTAGATTTAGCTTTTTATTAAAATATACTGTAAAAAACATATGAATCCGCTATATTTGTATGCGACGAAAAAGTATTTTTATTATGGATTCAATAATAATTTTGGTTTAAACTAATGGAGAACATACCCCCACACTATTTGATTTAAAAATGGAAGAGATTATAGTGTTATGAGAAAGTAACTACACCTTGTGATCCCCAGGCTTGATCCAATGCTTATATATATATATATATATATTCTCTACACATGGAAAAGTGAGACTCCAAAAATTATATAAATATCTACTTTCATCTTAATTATAGAATAAAAGTTTACGTGAGACGGTGAAAGTCCGTGAGAGATCATGAGACGCCGTCTTTTAGTGAAAATGTGATGCTTTAGTGTAAAAAGTGATACTTGTCAAAATACAATTAAATTAGTGTATTTAGACAAAGTATCAATTTTTACACCAAAATTATCATTTGTTACACTAAAAATATTACCGTCTTACGATCTCACACCGTCTCACAAGAGACTTGTTGCATCAAATAATGCATCTTAGTTATCTAACAATAAATAAATCTAACTAAAGCCCCATGTGGATGACAGGGGAAGTCTTTAACTAAACTTATTTAAAAGATTTTAAAGGCGTTAGATTTTATTTCAAAATAAGATATTTAAGTATTTGGATAAAATAAGATGGTGGTCTTTTAAGAAATTAGTAATGTCCATTTTATAATTAAAATAGTGAATATAGGTCGTTGAATTGATATTTTATTTTGAAGAAGAAAATCAATTCCGATTTTTTAAACAACTTATAAAATATTTGAAAAACTTAGGGCGCAATTGAATATGTTTTCATTTTGAAAATTTTCATTTTTGCTAGAGAATAGTGTTGAAAAAAATTGGAAGAAAAAAAGATGAATTTTGAGAGCGTGATTGAATGTGAGATGAAAAAGTAATGATGAAAGTTGATTTGATTTTTGAATAGTAAAATAATGATTGAATATGATTGATATTTAGAAATGTGTGAATGAGTGAATAATGAAATTTGTGGGAGAATGTGTAATAATTATTAGTTTTTTGTGAAAAAATGTGTAGATGTGATTGATAAAAGAAAATATGAGAAAAAATGAAAGTGAGAGAATAGTATATTTTCATAAGCATAGCATGTTTGGTCAAAAAAAATTCTTCAGCGTAACGAAAATGGAATCTCCTTCACATCCAATCACACCCTTATAAATTCAGCCAAACACATTTCTGGTGGGGTAGGGTGGATCATTGAGGGTATAGGTCTCAAGTTTAAAAATAAGTTAAAAAATAAATATCATTCAAAATTATTCCACAATTTTTAGATATATTATAAATGATTGTGAAAGGATAAATACTAGCATCACGTCATTATCATATAAAACATTAAAAAAAATGAGTTAATTTTTGCAAACAACAATTATGGAATTATCCAAAATAACCGTATAAATAAATGAAATAAAACCGAGTGGCAGTTTATCACGTACAGCGGGACGTGCTCCTCTGCGGGCACGACCTTGGCAGTCTGCCAACTGCCGCCAATTTGCCTACAACCTAGGTGTAGTGTACTCATTCCAAAGAATCGTAGCCCATTCTCACATTTAGGAGATGAATATCACGCGCTTGACACGTGGCGTCCCGCCTCTAATTTCCCAACACAAAATGATAGTGGACAGGTCTCACGCGCCATTCGAGAAAGTCAGAAAGACAAGCTTTTTTGGTTAACGAGAAGACACTATGGAACGTTTTACGTGAGGGCTCCAGGAGTTGTTGGGATTTTACTTAATTACCATTGTATCCCTATGGTGTGGTCAGAACACTTTTCCTTTATTCTTTTTGTTCACCATTAGTTATGTTTAGAGATATTAAACGGGACCGTGGCCCATTAGCCCGAACCATTTAAAATCAAGAAAAAAGAGAGTTAGACTGAATTATTTTGGTCCGTTTAAATATTAATCTTTTTTGGCCCAGACGATTTAGCCCGATGCCCATTAAGACTAGCCCGTAAGTTAACCGGGCTAGCCCACCAATTGTATTTCTTAAACAAATAAATATAACAATTATAATATTATAAATCTATTTTATTACATATTACCTATTACTAAATATATTTTTTCAAACTCACATCTCCTCATCTTTAATAGGTTTAAATATATAATTCTTAAAACTATGACTTATAGTCATATGAATATTTTTTTTAACAAGTATTATTTTTTTTATTTTATATGGGTATATATTATATAATGTTATCTTTTATTATTATAGTTTTATTTTAAAATTTTTAATCATGGAATATTTAAATTTTATAATTCATTTAATACAATATAATTATAAACTATGCACGATTTTTTATAATGAATACTTTAACTTAACATGTTAAACTCAAATGTCATATATGTTCGAGTTCAAAATTTTAAATTTAAATATAATTTTTTATTTTTTGACTTATAGCTCGATAGTGGCCCATTTAGCGAATCCGTTAAGACCGACTGTTTAACATCTATAGTTATGTTAGCATGTTTATAAAGTAAGGTAAAAATGAACCAAACTTGATAGATTAATTGTTAAAAGTTGGTTTGGCTCGATTTCATATGTTAACGAAATCAATCTTGACACATTTTTCGTTTGACAAATATAAATTAAGCTAGATTCGATCAGTAAAAAAAAATATAATATTTGTAAAAATATATTTATTATTTCCTTATATTAACAAAACAAATCTCAACACATATTTTCGTTTGAGAAATATAAATTAAGCTAGATTCGATTAGTAAAAAAAACATAATATGTGTAAATATATTGATTATTTCCTTACGTTAACGAAACAAATCTCAACACATTTATTCGTTTGGCAAATATAAATTAAGCTAGATTCGATTAGTAAAAAAAAAACGTATTATTTGTAAAAATATATTGATTATTTCCTTATGATAACAAAACAAATCTCAACACATTTTTCGTTTGACAAATATAAATTAAGCTAGATTCGATTAGTAAAAGAACATAATATTTGTAAAAATATATTGATTATTTCCTTATGTTAACGAAACAAATCTCAACACATTTTTCGTTTCACAAATACAAATTAAGCTAGATTCGATTAGTAAAAAAACATAATATGTGTAAATATATTGATTATTTACTTATGTTAATGAAACAAATCTCAACACATTTTTCGTTTGACAAATATAAATTAAGATAGATTCGATTAGTAAAAAAATATAATATGAGTAAATATATTGATCTACTTGGGTTCAATTCGTGTTTGACTTGATTAAAGCCCGTCGGACTCGATTCGATAAATAAGATCAATGACGAACGAGATGCAACTTAAGTGACAAACAAATATGTCACTTGTACAACCGGGCGTCAAGATAGCAAAATAAGTAATAAAATATTTGCCTTAAGCAAACATGTAAGACAAGAAAAAGACAAGTGTCTCGTTCAAGTTTAGTGTAGTATTTACCTTTCCATGCTCAATGACCTCATTTATTGGTTAAAAAGGTGTTTTGGCATCTATAATAAATGCTCGTAATAAATACTCTGCCTAAATGACACGACAGAGTTAGCCTTTCAATTTCTTTCAATAAAATATAGTTAAATCCTTGTCTTTTATCTAATCTGTTATTTAGATTTAGTACTTTTCATATAACTTTTGTCGTTAATCGTAAAAAACGCCAACGTCAAGTATCCACGAACGAGTCCAATTTTAAATAAATAATAATTCACTATTTAGCAAATAGTACTACAAAAATAGAACTCATATAATAAAAGACCCATATTTTATTCATTTTTCGTTCTTGTATTAACTAATTGTCCTACAAAATCCATCGACTTTAATCCTACAAAGACAATAACAAATAATTTAAATTGTGAAATTCTTTGGGCAACAACTAATTAGGACTTGTCACACGAGATCCACCCAAACTCCTTCACATAAAAATGCAATTATATATATAAAGGCATTAAAAAAAAAGACACGATATTTTGAAGCCAAACAAGAAATTAACACTCCTAAACTCCCACCTTTCAAACAAGGGAAGAGAGAAGATAAACAAACAAGGGGAAGAGGGAAGATAAACAAACAACTAAACATATGCAATATATCATTAAGAATTAAATCAAACTTAGTGGATTGTGATTCTTGTTGGAAGAGTGATTTCTTGCACTTCTAAATAAGGTTTGAACGATCCACACGGACTCTTTTTGATTTGTAGATATGCCGTAAATAAATTTCCTATATACGATAATATATGTATTGTCTTATTAAACATATATAAATTAATAACATTGGGACCGCCTTTAATTTATTAATTTAGCTAAATATTAAATAATTGATAGATTAATAATATGTTAATTTATAAAGATATGACTTATAAGAAATTATTTTTGCTCGTGGATAATTGTCATAACATCTAAAACTATTTAAGGATCGTAAAAAATAGAATTATTTTTCTTAGCGCCAATAAAAATATCAAAAGAATCAACATTGTAATGCGGGTATTATACCATCTATAGTAGTTTGCACCATTTTAATGAATATTCTACATTATTTTAGTGCAAAATTTGCACCGAGTCTCAATAGTTTGCAAAAAATCATGCACAAAAAAATAATATTCCATAATATTTTATTTTGGTGCATATTTTCATACCCCTAAAACTATTAATTAAAAAAAAAGCGGGACTACAATGTTGCATTGTTCGATCAAACTATTCACGTCTTCAAAAATGATGCAATGCTCTTATATAGAGATGTTAAACAGGTGGCCGTGACCTAGCGAGATTGAAATTTAAACGGAGCTTTGGGTTAATCGGGCCACTATCAAAGCGGGTTGACAATATTACAGACCTAACCTTAAAGGGCTTGAGGTTAAACGGGCTACAACAAAAAATAAAAACCAATATTTAGATCTAAAATTTTAAATTAATACATACATAATATTATCTTTCAAACTAAATATACAAACCAAATTAGCCATAAAAATAAAAGTCAACATATAGTTTGTAGTAGTTGGATTATTGGACAAAATCTTAAAGCTTAGACACTCAAAATTTCATAATTAAAAAAATGTCATACAAGTATGACTTGAGTACACAACTAAGTAAATATTAATCAAGTATCATCCTCAATCACATTTGATCAGTCATTGGACAAAATATTATTTTTCAATTCTTACTCATATAATATATAAAACGCAAACAATGAATTTTTGTTACTTCAAATAACACATGCTATGAATTATTGTTACTTTAAATTACAAACAATTATATAATTTTTAATTAATTATAAAAATAAAAATAAAAAACGGGATGTGGGCGGCCGTTTAGCTTGAGGCTAATGGTGGGGCCAAAAAGGGTCGATTTTAAATGGGCCAAATTTTGTGCTCTAATCTGTTTTTTTGGGTTAACGGGCGATTATGTCGGGTTGCGACCCATTTAACATCTCTAATATAACTATAACGATGTTAAAACTGCGCCGGAAAATTGTTGACCAACAAATAGATAATCGAAAGTGGCATGTGAATTGTGAAGTTAAAGATAATAATTCTAAAATAGATCTTCATCTCAAAGAAGTTCAACAACAATAACATTGACTATTTCTTTTTGTTGAGCTACAATAAATCACATTAAAAAATCTTACTACCTTAACAAAAGTGAGAGATGCGATTCCGGATCTCATCAATTTAAAATATAAGCAAATAACATTTGAGTAATTTTGTCACGAAATATCCATAAATTAATCATAAATGTATCATATAGTGATTAGTGACGTATACTAATGAATTATTAATTTATGTCTTGTATGAGAAACCTATATTAATTTCCATATATGTATTATCATATAAGTTAAGCGGATCACTATTTTATTAAAAGGAATTGATATCATTAAACTTAGATTAAATCGACCATAATAGAACTATACCAAATAGGAAAAATGTTAATCCCAGTAATCAACGGAGTCACGATGAAACACCAAAATAGCTAACAAATGTGTTATATTATTACATTCACGTGAATTAAATACCACCCTTATACCATTACCATCGGGGCACGGAGAGATCAAATACCGTAAAATAGTGTGCGACTTATCACTAACACATACCCCATTTCGTTGAAACTGCACCAATCAAGTAGATGGAGTTTGCAAATAATGATTTTGAATTTTCCCAGGATATATGATAGTCATCCAAAGTGCACCAACTAGCTCGACGACCTTCCATGATTTCCACTGTTTATTCTTGTAGACGCAATATTTCGAGAATACCACAAGACCCATAGTAACACGACAAAATTTCAACCTTCTACATTAAGTGTGATACAACTTGTCATGCAGAATTTTGTGAAATAGTATTGTTTCGAGTTCCGTATGAAATATGATAGAATCCCATAAGAGTGATGAATTCCGCAGTTTCTCAAAACATGTTCTAGAGATTCCAAATAAACCCTGCATCTGCTACGTATATGAGACTAAGCAATTTATGTTGTATGAATTATTGTTTATGTATAATCTTTTAAATAAGCAAATTACTATTAATTTATTACGTTGTTCCCAAATTGAAAACGGCGAAAAATATTATTTAAGCAATATTATTACTTATCGAATATTAAATTATCGACATTCTACTATACAATTATCTTTTAATATCCTCTTGTATTCGTTCATCTATATCTTTGATTTCTTGCCATGTCCATACAAGATCCACATTTATCTAAAATTCACAAATATTTTGCAAACTTCCATCTCTATCTCTTATTGTATTGGATTTATTATGTTTCCATCTACCAATTATTTTTTTTATGGCCCTTATTTCTATTCTTATGAATTTTACAGCAGTGAGCCAGTGACAAAGACGAGTATGAAATCGACATTCTATGTTGTCACAATTCGAAAAATTGGAAAAAGTATAAATGCCTCCCATGTTTTTCAAAGTTTGAATAGGTATAATAGACCATTTTGGGAAAATAAAAGCTAAATAATATCGTATATTTTAATATATATTATCAAAATACTTGAATATATATATGGTATTGTAATAAGTTCAAATTTAAAAAATACCTTTTTCCTGAACTTCCAAAATAAAATAATTTTTTCCCCTTAAATGGGTTCTTAGGGGCAAACTAGTCAAAGCAATTGCTGCGCTGTAACTATCCCGTCACTTTATTACGTAACAACTATTAATTAAATCGGATTCTATAAATTTATCCCGCGCGTGGCGTTTCACGTGCTTGTCATTTCTCACCTCTTTCGTTGGAGCCAACATTCTCCACAGTACGACCCGCTGCGGTTCGTTCAATTATCGACAGTTTCCTCATACATCAATAAAATAATCGTTTTATATTCCTTTCAGAAAATTGCGGTCTAGCGTGTCACTGTACGAACCGCATAAAAGTATTCCAAAGGTCGAAGAGACCCAAGTCCCCACTAAGTCTTCCTTCAGACGCCTCTATATATATATACACACACAATCCGCCATTTTCTCTCACACGACTCGACACACTCAGTATACCAAAACCATTTTCTGTGAGGGCGATCGCTTTTTCCATCGAGGAATCGAGAATGTCGGGAAGAGGTGGAGGAGGAGGAGGCCGAGGACGCGGCGGCGGCGGTGGTGGAAGAGGACAACAGCCGTCTCCTTACGCTGGTCGTGGCCAACAGCCTTCACGCGGCGGCGGTGGTCCGGGCCGTGGTCGAGGCAGAGGCCGCGGCGATAATGCTCCCCGTCTCCGTCGTTGTCGGCGTCTGCTTCGTCTTACGTGCCGACGCCGACGCCGACGCCGGCCCCGGTCGCCAGGCTTAGCAGTGAGATGGAGGAGAAGCTGACGCTGCAGGCTTCGTCTTCGTCACAGGTTCCGCCGCGTCAGCCTCAGGATCCAGCGGCGGTGGCGGTGAATCCGCCTCCGGTACAGCAGCAGTTGGCGCCGGTTTCTTCGAAGGCGTTGAGGCCTCCAGCGAGGCCGGGTTTTGGAAAAATTTGGACGGAAGATCATAGTGAAGGCCAACCACTTTTTGGTGGCGGTTGCTGATAGAGATCTGAATCACTATGATGTGAGTGCTTACTTTGACTGTTCGGGACTGGTGTTGTCTCGAAAACTTGTTATTTGCGTATTCGTCTTATGGTGTGCGTTGTGTATATTTGTGGGACGGTGTTTTCCGTAAGCAATTGCTGGTTATGTGTATTATTTTTTAGCGTATGTACGTTCGATTTATATACGGCTTTTTAGAAATATTATGCATGAAATTATTCGCAATTAATCTACATCCGTTGGTGATGTACAGAACATTTTCCTTCAACAGCATACTGCTTTGTGTGTGATGAAGTCTTTTCAAGGGTTCTATCGAGTCCATGGGTTTTCTACATTTTTTTTTTTCTTTTCTTTTCCCTTTTTGCCTTTTCTGTTTCGTGTCAGAACACTCCCCCTCCGCTCCACCCCTCACCCCCGCTCTTTCCGGGTGAATAGATGCCTAACACACCCAGTTATGGGTTATACGTTCTGCTTTATGTACACCTCTTCTTATATGTTTCGGTTCACTGTCAACTGTGATATGTATGCAATTATATCAATCTGTTCGTATTTCTATCACGTCAATTTGTATGTGCATATATTAGTGTTGTGACTAGTGTTTTGACATTAAGATATGGGCCTGATTTTTAAAGATCCATTTAATATCACTTCATTAACCATTCCTTGTGTATCCTTGATGGCAGCTTGATTATATTAGCTCTCTTTTTTGGGTAGGTATCAATTTCGCCTGAGGTTTCCTCAAAGAAAGTATGCAGGGATATAATGACCCAGCTTGTTGATTCTTTCCAATCATCACACTTGGGAAAACGAGAGTTAGCTTATGATGGAAGGAAAAGTTGCTACACTGCAGGCGAATTGCCCTTCACTTCAAAGGACTTTGTTGTTAAGCTTATTGATAAAGATGGTGGAGCCAGGTCTTGCATTAAAATACACAGTAGAACATTTTGATTGTTGATAAAGCCTTCTTTGCTATTGCATGGGTAGCTTACTCCTTTTATATGGACTGAGAATTTTGGATTTTGGAACTGCTAAGATACATATGGTGTATCCTGGAAGAATGAATTATTTTTTCCTTTTCTTCTGGTTTATTTATTAACACATTTCAGTATGAGAATTCTTGTTTGATTTATGTCCATTCTGGGACAATGCAGTTCTCTTGTCTCATCTGGAATGTTTTTGCTGCTTACTGTGCAGAAGGGAAAGAGAATTTAAGGTCTCTATTAAGTTTGCTTCCAAAGCTGATATTCACCACCTCCAACAATTTATACATGGCAGACAAAATGATGCCCCCAAGAAACTCTACAGGCTCTTGATGTGGTTCTTAGGCAGACCCCATCCAACAAGTACCTATTCTTTTCTTTCTTCTAAACATCGTAATGTACTTAAAATATTCTTATGGTTATCACTTAATTTCAGTTACACAGTAGTTGGAAGGTCATTCTTTGATCCCCAGTTGGGTGAAATTGGAGAACTTGGTAACGGTCTGCAATACTGGAAAGGATTTTACCAGAGTCTTGACCAACCCAGATGGGCCTGTCACTTAATATTGGTAACAGTTGTTTAGTATAAGTTTTTTGTTCTCTACTTTGTGGTATTTTCAGTTTTGGGGTGGGGTGTGTGGGTGTTGATCATGCCTCTCTGTCTTATGCATTATTCATTAATCTGTTTGGCTACAGTTCTAAATCATTCAATCTCTCATTTGTGGCTTTCAATTGTATTCTTATGTTGCAGATATGTCGGCCAGAGCATTTTGAACCACTTTTGGTTTCTGAATATGTTGCTAAGTACTTGAACAGAGACTTGACTAGGCCTCTCTCTGACCAAGATCGACTTAAGGTACTTGTACATTTCATCTTCAATTTGGAAGAAGTGGTTGTAATATGTTCAAGTTTATTGGTTAACTTAATATGATGTTGACTGTGTACTTGTTAGGCGGTTAATATTTTTGTTTCTTGCATGTTTCAAGTGTTAATCATGATTTTGGTTGATCTTTATCCACTCTTGCTGTGGTGAAACGTATGCTTGTTTTTTAGGTGAAAAGAGCTTTAAAAGGTGTTAGGGTTGAGAGCAATCATCAGGGTCACATTAAACGGCACAAAATCTCAGGCGTGTCAACAGAGCCAACACAACAGTTGATGTAAGCTCATCTGGTGTTTCTTGAGCGTGTTACTATTCAGCTGCGTAAAACTGTAGTTTTCTTAATTACATGCAAGCATTGCACTAGCATTTGCTGGTTAGCTTTATAAAGAATTTGCCAAATTTATTCTACCTGTCTCGTTGAGATTTCTTATCATGTGCTACATTAGACAGTCTGCGTTCAGGCAACTGAATTGCTGTCAGCCTGTGAGATAATATTCCTACCATGTACTAAATATTTTGTTGCATTCTGGTGGAGCCTGTATGGAAAACAATTTTGATATAGTCCTCATCCGTGCCTTATTGCTATTCAATTTTATTCTAGCGTAAAACCTAAGTTTTGTTAATTGATCTCTTTGCTATTATCAAGTATTAATGTTTCAAATTGAAATTGCTGTTTCATTTACATTATCCTTGAACAAATCAGGTTTCCCTTGGAGGAGTCTGGTGGAAGTATATCTGTTGTTCAGTACTTCCGTCAAGTACAATATTGCACTTAAGTATCTCTTTTTGCCGGCTCTTCAGGCTGGCAGTGCTACAAGGCCCATTTATCTCCCTATGGAGGTATTTTGATTCATCTCATATGTTATTTTGTATTGTTCTATTATCTTCAGTGTTGTATTTTCGTAGCTAAATTGTGTTATTTGCACAGCTTTCTAGAATTGTTGCAGGTCAGCGATACTCTAAGAAATTGAATGAGAGACAAGTTACTGCATTGCTGAAAGCTACCTGCCAACGATCGCGAGACCGAGAGACCAGCATTTCAGATGTATATGTGAAATTGAGTAGTATTACTTTTTCATTGTTTTTATATAGTCGTTTTTCCTCCTCTTTTACATTTGTTTATCTGTAGATGGTTCGTTACAACAATTACGATGGTGACCAACTCGTGAAGACGGAGTTTGGTATACAAGTTAACCCTCAACTTACATCTATAGAGGCACGGGTTTTGCCTGCTCCTACGGTATATTTTTTCCGCTATTATCTTTTGTCTTATTTCCTTTTGCATGATTTTATCTTATGCCGCCAATTTGAATGTCAGCTGAGATATCACGCAACTGGACGACAGGCTCTGGTTGATCCAAGTGTGGGACAATGGAACATGATTGATAAGGTCTATTTATTTTGTTGAAAGAGTGCATGTTTCAGTGTGTTTGGGTCTGAGTTGTACTGATTGTCTGCTAATTTTATTGCTCTGTCTTTGAATCATGAAGAATCTGAGTTTGCTGTTCTCATTTGTACTTCTGATTTTGTCAAGTTAAAACAATTTGCCTCATCTGTTGGAGGAAAACGAGTTTTAACACTACGTTGTAGTCTGGGACATCACTTCTGTTATTTTTTGAAACACACTAACTGAAACTTTGTTCTACAGAAAATGGTCAATGGCGGGAAGGTGGATTTCTGGGCATGTATTACCTTTTCACGTAATTTAGATGCTAACAGATTCTGCAGTGAATTGATTAGTATGTGCTGCAGTAAAGGGATGGTGCGACTGGATTCATATATGTAACTGGGCTTTAAAAATGTGGTAACGGAACTAACATTTTGTTTGTGTTCAGGAATTTAATCCAAGCCCACTTGTTCCTACTCGTTTAGCACACTCTGGCCAGATTGAGAAGGCCCTATCTGATATTCACTTGAAGAGTCTTCAAAAAACTTGAAAGCATGAATCTGACAGGGAAACAACTTCAGTTGCTCATTATTATTCTGCCTGATATCAGCGGATCCTATGGTAAGCTACACGCTCTGGAGTCTGGAATATATAATAGAAAATATTATTTGCTGACATTTCGTTTTCTGCAGGTAAGATAAAACGTGTTTGTGAAACAGAGTTGGGGATTGTATCACAATGTTGCCAGCCTAGACAGGCTGCAAAACTCAGTAAACAGTACATGGAAAATGTTGCACTCAAAATTAATGTTAAGGTTTGTTCCAGCATCTGCCAGAGTTTTATGATGTTATTCCTTTTTCTTCTCCAGTCGTGACTGTCTTCATTAGCACTTTTTATTTTCATTTTGTGGTGTTTTGTTGAATAGGTTGGAGGGCGAAATACTGTCATGGAGCAGGTATATAATAAAATGCCTTACCTGACTGATCGACCTACCATCGTCTTTGGTGCTGATGTCACCCATCCTAGCCCTGGGGAAGATTCCAGCCCTTCTATAGCTGCAGTATGCCAATCTCTTCCATTATATCCTCTGTAGCCTTGGGCCCCACGCCCTTCTGTTGCATTGAATTGGAAATGCAATGAAGTTGTGTCATTTGTATCTTGCAGGTGGTGGCATCAATGGATTGGCCAGAAGTAACAAAGTACAGAGGGCTGGTTTCTGCACAGGCTCATAGGGAAGAGATAATCCAGGATCTGTATAACACAAAACAAGATCCAAAGAGAGGGACAATTCATGGGGGAATGATCCGGTTTGATTGCCGACTCTCACTTCATATGTATGTGTACTTATTATTTCTTTGCTCTTATCGTTGTTTACATTTTTCAGGGAGCATTTGATTGCATTCTACAAGTCCACTGGGATAAAGCCTCACAGGATCATATTTTACAGGTTAGTTCTTTGAAGTGTGCATTTGCTTCCCCTATTATGTTGATAATGCTGCTGTGTGGTAATTGATTTCAAAATGGCAGGGATGGTGTAAGCGAAGGACAATTTAACCAAGTTCTTTTGCATGAAATGGATGCAATCAGGAAGGTATACTGTTTTTTTATGGTTTTAATGCTTGTTTTCATTCTTTAAGCAATGTAGTTTTATTTGGAGGCCTCTTTTGAACTATTTGTCTTCACTGTGTGAACACTGTGGGGTTATATTCAGGCATGTGTTTCAATAGAAGCAACATATATGCCAAGAGTCACTTTTGTGGTTGTGCAAAAGAGACATCACACACGTCTATTTCCTGCTACTCATGGAGATCGCCATACAACTGACAGGAGGGCAACATTTTGCCAGGTGCAATTTCTAGATTTAGGTTGCTCTATTGGTTTTCCTGTTTCCAGTTCCTCTATATGAAGTGTTATTATTTCGTGATTAGGTACCGTTGTTGATACCAAGATATGTCATCCCCATGAGTTCGACTTTTACCTCTGTAGCCATGCGGGAATCCAGGTAATTTTTTTTTGTTATGACAATGGTTTTAACGAAGTGCAGCTCTTCTTTTCATTAAGTATTTTCTGGTGCATACACGGATAACTCTTACACTAGTTGTTGATAGGGATAATTACAATAGCATCCCCGAATCTAATTACAAAAAATTTTCTGTCATCTGTCATGTTCTAATATTGCAAATCCCCCTTGAGGTATGTATTTGTTATACAAATTACATCCCTTGACATCCCTCAGTAGGTGCCATTTGTAAAACAAAAACACATGTCGAGATATTTATATTTTTAAAGATGACTTTTTTGTAATTAAGCTGAATCTTAAGGATAACAATTATAATTATCCTATAATTGATATAGATAATATATGTCAGTTTTTCTGCTTTTGCACAGGAACTAGCCGTCCAGCACATTACCATGTTTTGTACGGCGAGAATCGTTCACTGCAGATGCTCTGCAAATGCTGACCAATAGCTTGTGTTACACGTAAGTAACTCTTTTTATTAAATTTGGATCAGTCTATAAATTTTGGCTACATCTATATAACAAGTGTGCTTCTCTTTTTTTCCAGTTATGCAAGATGCACTCGCTCAGTCTCAATAGGTTAGTCCTCCATTTGCTGATAGTCTTTAATCTAATTATTGACAAGCCACTTTAAGGGTAAATCACAAAAACTACCAATGAGGTTTATGCCAAATTATAAGAAAGTTTAGTTATCTTTCAAAGTTACAAACAGCCCTATTAAAGGTTCAGTTTGTAAAACAGAAACAAATATTGAGGGAATTTGTAATTTTAGAGGTAACTTGTTTTTTTGTAATTAGGCTGAATTACAAAGGTATTTTTTGTAATTAGCCTTATTTCATCGTATGATTATATGAAATGAAATTGTCTTGTTTTGTGTGCAGTGCCGCCTGCTTACTATGCCCATCTAGCTGCATTCCGAGCTCGCTACTATATTGAAGGTACTGAAATGTCGGACAGTGGGTCGACTGCTGGGGCAGTAGCCGGGGCTACTAGGGATAGGAACGCAGAGGTTCGTCCTCTGCCAGTGATCAAGGAAAATGTGAAGGATGTGATGTTCTATTGCTGATGCTGGTGGGTTTAATGACTGAAACAAACTCTTTAGGTTAATATACCTGTGGATACATATCATTGTCAGTCTATTTTGGCTTATTTTTGTCGGCAAACTGCCAACTTTTGACCTGCATCTGAGACGTCGTCTCTCTAGTTAGAAAGCACGGCTGAAAGAAGTGTTTCTGATTAATGGTACAATGTTGAACTTGTCTAGTTTGCAATTTTGGTGAATGTTTTACAATTTTAATCTATTCTTGCCCAAATTTATACAGCTTGTTATTGATGAAATCGGTTGAAATTCTTACCATGGATTTTTTGTTGATTTAACTCTCAATTGCTAGAAATCTGAATTTTTGTGGGATAATTGGGTGATGTTAGATATGCCAACTGGTGAGTATTGTTCTGTATGATCCAGCAAATTTATCCCAGATAGGCCTAGGCCCATATAGTGTGGCTTGTGGGCTGACTCGAGGCCTGCTGCCCTAGGCAAGCAGTCATGTTTAAGTGTTGAATTTGTTTAGTAATGTTTAAATGAATTTTCTTGCTTTGTTTGTTTTAATTTTTCTTTTAAAGATGGTAAGGAATGTAATTCCTTGAGATTTTTATCAAGTAAACTTTGTGTGAGGATTTTGGAAGGGAAAAAAGTTCTAATTCGGTTCATATGTTAAATTGAAAATTATTGATAAATGTAGGACACTTACAGTGCCCAGGTATTAAGGATGACAATGAAGAAAGTCCCAATTGCTTGGGCACACTTTGCTTCATGCTTGGAACAAAATTTAATCATAAACAAATAAGCAGCAGAACTGGATTTTATTTAAATACCCGTATTGAAACCAATCCCATTTCTTTTTATGTATATATGTATACATGGCTTCATTTTAGGCTTTTTTTTTTGAAGAAAATTGAATTTTCAGAAAAAAACATTACATAATTGGGGTTTGTTTTGATGCTTTCTATTAGTTCAGTTGTAACTTGTAAGAATCTTACAACTGTATAATCTCGTCTCATTCTTCACCATAACATTCTATATCATTCAGTTGTAATTTGATGTTTTGTATTAGTTCAGTTGTACCGTAACATTCTATGTCATAATCAGTTGGAATTTGATGTTAGTTTCGTTTGTACCATAACATTCTGTCATTTGATTGTAATTTGATATTTTGTACTTAAACTGTTGCTTTTCATTTTCCAATTGCAGTATTGATGATATGTAGAGGGGCCTATCGAATAAAAATTAGACATTTCTAGTCGGATTGGACAACTCGACTGGATTTTTAATTAAAATTTTTTAACAACTCCAAAACCAGCTCCAAAAAGCCTATTTTTAAAGTTAAATCTAAGAAAACATATATTTTACAATCTCATAAATTTTACATTTAAGACAAATTTTGACACATCACATGTAGCATATCCAGTTACTACACGATTTGGCACATGTACACTTCATTCTCGATTCAGTAAGAATTTTTGCGAAAGCTTTTTCATTTGCTTCTCTTGGATCGATTGACGTTTTATTTTCTCTTCGATTATTTTTATTTGCCCATAAAGGTATCCTAATTTTTAGCCTTATTATTTCTTCTTCTGCTGATGATTGATTCAACCTCGAATCAATCAACAAGTGAAAACTGAAAAGCATGAAAGCATAGAAAATGTTCAAATAGGAAAACACAAGACTTTGTCAATGTGCCTGTGCCATTCAAAATCATCAATAAAAGGGTTAATTACAAAAACCTCCCTCAGGTTTGGACTAATTATGAAAAAACCTGAAGATGTTTCAAAATTACAAAAACACCCTCAAGTTTGTTTCTGTTTTAAATTTAATGGGGTAAATGTAATATTTGTACAAGTATCAAGGAGGTTTTTGAAATGTTTTTGTTTATGTTTCAAATTAATGGGGGTAATTGTAATATTTGTATAAGTATCAAGGGATTCGTTTATGAATAGGGGAAATGTAAAACAAAGTCAACCTCAAGGTATGTTTTGCAATTTTCAAAAATCTCTGGTTTTTTGTAATTAGCCCAAACCTCAGGGAGTTTTTGTAAATATCCTCAATAAAATCCACAACACGAGCAAAAAACAAGGCAAAAACAAAAGAACCACCAAAGCACATTGCAGACTATCACAAGCAGGAAGTTGAATCAACATACTCATCGTACCACAAAACGTGATCCTGAACAGAAATCACCTTTTTTTTTTTTTAAAAATACGATACACGATATAATCGGTCGGTGTGAAAGAATTACTATTCTATATGATTTTTTTTTGTGTACAGTTAGATGAGAGCAGTTCTAACACTAACCACAAAATAGGCCTCGACTGTGAAAAGCCTGCAAAATCTAGTATACAAATACGACGCCGGATGGTTAATAATAACAGGGAACTAGCAAAAGGAAAACAAAAAAAATTTACAAGATCTATATCGGACCGTCAATGGACATTACAAGAATGGAAGGATACCAAAGAATGTTATTTGCAACAACAAAGCTAGCACGGTGCTTTGTATTAGCTTGTAAAGCTCGTAATGCGCTGAATTGTTATTGTCAAGCTGTCCAGCGTTGAAGAATTCTGTTTTACCTGTGCTGGTGGTTGTGAGACGTTCACAGACAACGAACCTACAAGATACGAATTGTATGAATGAGTCGGAGTATTTATAATCACACAGACAATGAACCTTCTAGTTCTGGTTTGACTTTACACACACAAATAAAAACACTTTTACAACTTATTCAACAAACGCTCCTTTAATTTATTCAACTTTTAACTTATTTGAAAACCTTTCAGCTTCTTATTCTCAATTACATTCCGCTTTCGTCTAAAATAAAAAGTTTTTGCAGACACTTCCTTTGTGTCAAGAGGCAGAACAATAAGGCAAGAAAAAAAAGGCAAAAACTTGCGTGAGGCGATTATTCAGTTTAGATCCGTGAGACGGAGCTTATATACAAAATTTTAAAGGTTTTTTTCAGATTTTATTTTCTTAGGGTTTATATTTGTTTTTAGGGTTTATTTTTGTTTCTTGGGTTTATTTTTAAATTTATTTTCATGGTTCATGTACCGAGACGGAGCCCTTAAGAGGTCGTCTGCGGTTTAGATCCGTGAGACCGTCTCTAGAAGACTTGCTCAAAAAAAAAAAAAAAAGACTAACAAAGCATACAAAACAATTTCTAGACAAATGGGCACATTTTCATTTATGTCTTAAAGTAAACTGGTGGTAATGAAACTTACAGTCATAATTAGCCCATCAATTCTTTGTCCGCCCAAATCATACACCACAATCTTATCTTTAAGAACAAGATCTGCAGGAGGACAAAAAAATCAATACATTATAAGACGATAACATCTCCATATGTCGGTCCAGACAAAATAAGATGTCGAACACTAAGTAAAGCCATAAATGAACAAACACTAGAGAGAGAAGAGCGGTTTTCCATATTGCCCACAAAAACTAAATGAAAAATCTACACTAGGTTTAGTGAATAATTAAAATAAGGGATAGTTACAAAAACTACCAGGGTAATTACAAAATCTACAAAAAAAGAAGTTTCAAAATTACAAAATAAACCTGAGCTTTGATTCTGTATTAAATGTAATGGGGTAATTGTAATGCTTCTGAAGGGCAGAGTGTAATACATACTCAAACCTTTAGGGATTTTTGTAATTCTAAAAACCTATGGGTTTTGTAATTATCCCTAACTTCAAGGGTAGATTTTGCAATTATCCCTTAAAATAATTATAAGCATAAAATGCATTTGCCAACCTCATTAAGCACTAAACTTGACAAGTAAAGAAAGAACAAGTATGAAAAATATTTCAGAATTTTAGAAAATATCATAAAATTTGCAAATCTGCAACTATCGAAGTAATGTTTTGGATATGCATAAAAATGCATGTGCCCAACGAGTAAAGGAACAAATCAGCAGGAAAGTTAAAGCAGCAGGATGGCTCATGATTAATACCTCCTAAAATCGTAAAATTCCCTGACCCTGAATTTTCTGAATGCCAATGCACCATACTGCAGCACCGCCCCTACACAAGCAAACATTGCACATCCTTACATTTAGTAACTAAAAAAAACTCACAAACTTACATGTCAATTCATGACTAAATGTTGTTTGAAAAATGGAGTGTGAATTGCATATTAAATTTTTATCGCCTATAAATCAACCAAGGATCTCCACAAGCTTCAAGGAACAATTTTCGTCAAATTCCCATAATATTGTGGAATATGTTTGTTAGAGATGTAGCACTAACCATATCGAAAAAGTTCTATTGCAGTACCTCAGCTAAACAACATTTGCTAGTCTAATTTGATATGTTCCAGAATTTGAAGCAAATTAGTGAGTTCCAAAATTTAAATGTTGACTTACAACAGAATTTTGCTGCAAAAGATAATCTTGGGGCCTCAGTATCATTGATGCACCACCAGCAAAGTTCAAACTAGCAGGGAGGGAAAATTTCGAGACACTAGGAAAAAAAGAAAGAAAATAATAAACACAATACGAAGAGGCAATTGGCCAGAAAGATCGCGTAAACAAGATTAATGCATCTCGGATGAAAAACCTGGAGGTTGTTAGATAGCACTGGTTTCCCTTAGAAAGAAGAGGCGCACAGATTGAGAAACAGTTTGTGTAATCTGCAGAAGTAAAAAAGTAAGCCACATATCGGGCATCAAATAATATACAAAATCCAACAGAAAAACCATACTGAAATGATGTGCATTAATCCAAAATGAGAATCAATCGAAAAATCCAAAAAAAAAACTATTCTTCAACTTACTGCAGCAACAAAAGGATCATAAGCTTCTTCCGCAAGGTATGCCCAATGTTGTTCCTGAATCAATTATTGTTCCTCGGTTGTTTGACGTTGCAAACACTGATGGATCAATGTTTAATCTTTGCCGTTCACAGTAATACTTTGTAGATTTACATTGTATGTGGCCTGAGAATTTAGAAATAGGGAATTTATAAAAATGCAGTGTCGGTGACACATCAACGCTGATTAGAATAGTGGAACTTGACAGAGTACACATAAAATGGCGTAGCACAGGATCACATTAACACAAAAGGAAAGGCAAAGACTGCAACTATTAATTCCTTGCAAGCCCACGATTCAAATGTCACAAGCATTCTTGAACTCTAACACAAGCACTTTGTGATGGTAGACTTTCTCAAATAATAAAAAGTTTTTTTTGCAAGTTTAGGAAGGGGAATGAACTATGACTAGTAGAGATCTTTACAATATTATTTAAATTCCAAGTTTTAACTCACATAGTGTTAATTTACCAAAATAAATATTTACAAATGCATCGAGAAATGAATCTAATCTACATAGAGGAAGTTCAAGTTATCGGAAGTTCTCAGTATCAAGTACTTTTTAAAAGAAGAAAAGGTATTTCCTAATCCAAGAGCCTGCAAACCTAAAATGTCAAGAAATTAAATTCTTACTAGCGACCTAATCATGTCTTCCCCTAATTTAACAGAATCTAAGTCTAGATAAAGTTTCTAATATAAACAGCTTCATCGTGGAACCTAGTATGTAAAAAGAAATTACATTCTAAGTGTGACCTTGACCATGTCTCTCCCAAATTGACAGAGTCTAAGTCTAGATAAGCTGGTTGATCCAGGTGGGACATCGCTAACAAAGCAGATATATACTGTAGACTGTAATTTCCTTTGCTAAACCAACCAAGGTCTACAAAAATGACATCAAACAATATACTAAGTAGATCAGCATCAATGAGATGCAACCTCTCATCTAAAGTCCCTCTTTATATTCATGCAAAAAACACCTCAAGTAATTTAAGAGAGACAAAATGAAAGCAGGTAATCAAACACGCTAACAAACAAATGTTACACAGTAAACCACTTCATGTCATTCATGCTTGACCACTTCATAAGTTCAAGTGTTTCACTTCTTGTGGCATCTACCACAAAAAACAGGTTACTTCTCGCGATTACAAGAAACTTTTTATTGAACTTTGATCCTGTCATCTTGCCAACTCTTCAACTTCAATGCATATTTGCTTTTGGAAGGTCAAAGAGCTACAAATTCACCACCCGATGTTCATTGGAATCAGAAATAGAAGTGGAAAGGAAAATCAAAGTATGTGAGAGACAAGAATCTATCTAAAGCAATCACCAGAAACCAGAATTAAAGTTAACCATCTTTGCAAAACTAACAAGAACACAGCTTTTTTTTTGCTTTCAGTCAATTTGTTTGAGGTTGTATGTTTGAAAAAAATTATATAAATGATCACTCAAACACATGTTATATATAGAAAAAACTTTACTCTTACTATCATTATAAAGAGAACGGACAATTAAGACTCTGCTTGGACTAATGAAAAGGAGGCAGGAAGGGGAAAAAAACAAACAAAGCCATTATTGAAGTCATCAGACAGGAAGAATACATACTGTGATGGAACAAAGCGGGTGTAAACTATATTCGGCTCCACTATCTGACCAAGCACCAATATACCACCACCACCATCTTCTCCTTTCAAACAATGAGAAAATGCGTTTGGGGTGATTCCTGTGAAGAAAGCTGTGAGATCACAGATAACCCTTGCTGTCCAAAACCAAATATACCATCAACAGCCCTATCTGGCTTGGTAAGATCCCCAGACTGTGATGTGCTACAACTGTGTCAAAAACAAGAGGCAATGCAACATAGTCAACCAATGGATGAAAACACCACGCAGTAAAAATAATGTAATGCAGAAGAATGAGAGAACTCACCCCAAAAACAACAGGGGCTGAAGTATTAGAAGTCAATGAATTCCACGACTATCGAGTCGAAAAAATCGAGTCATATACATAAAACCCTGATGTCCCACTGCCGTCGCCATACTGGAATGTGTAACCACACTGATTCTGATCTGAACAACCTGAATCAGAAGACTGCGCTCCCAAAGCACACCGTTGGTCAGAACATGAGATCAGTGAAGCTGTCGATGAGCTGGAAGGATCAAAAACTCGGCGCTAACTGTTGAAAAAGCAAAGAGTTCCATTAAACACAACATATACAGGCTTCCAAAACAATCTTCAAAGATAAAATATTTTTTTAAAAACAAAACTATGGATATTTTCAAGAAGTGATGAATATATACTTGGAGTCCACTGGATGTGGGGGCCGGTACAAGGATTACAGCTGACCCATAGCACATCACTTCCAGTATCTATCTGTACATAGAATTCTTTTGGAGTCCCAATTTAACTCTTAAAAGTATAGCCTATAAAACAAGATTCACCAGCCCAATAAGTGCCTGTGGATTACTATAATTTCAGTACATCAATTAATGACCATGCCAAAAAAAGAAAAAGAAAGAGCTCATAAATATCTTCAAGAATTTGATATAAAGGGCTAAAAAATTCAAAGAAATTCTTTTATCCTTCAATCTCAAATGGGCGGAGTAACCCAGAATATATTCTTTTCCAGGAGTTGATTACAAAACCATCATAATCAGATAGATTGGAATCAAACTTTAGAAATGCTTTTGTCATCAGGGAAGCCAAGATTTTGACCTTGTAAATTAATTTCAAGAAAGGACCAATGAATTCATTACGAATTAAAAAAAATAAATAAAATCAGCAATTCACATATTTAAGTCATTTTATCCGTTTTCAAAAAGAAAAGAAAAAAAAAAATCATAAAATACACGCACAATCACACAACAAACAAACACACATATATACATTTTATACATAATTTAAAGAAAAAGAATGATGAAAATATAAATATATACCCAACAAGATAAGGATCGTAGGTGCCTTGGACAGGAAAATCAACAACCCCAAAAGCCTGTTGCTGCAAAAATCTACCGTGTCTAACCCGGTCACGGTCTCTCAGTTGACTCATCCCTACGCCCTCGTGATTAGCCCTGTCAGAGTCAGCATCAACCTCTTCCCTTCACCACCAACCACCACACCCACCGCCACCGTCAAAAGCAGCGCCGCCGCCGCCGCAGAATCCTCGCCGGCGGCATTTCCTCTGAACAAACAATCACCACTTATTTCCTTGTCCTTTCTTTATCGCCTTTCCTTATACTCTAAGCAATACAACGGCTATATGGCAGAAATTATGCAATTATCTGTACGTATATATACACACACATACATATATATACATTATGTATTCTATTTGTGTGCATTATATATATGTATGTATTGTGTGTGTGCGCGCGTGAATTTTGAGAGAAAAGAAGAAGAGAAAGAGGAAGCAGATGCGCGGAGAGACAACAGCAGATAACACAAGTTTTAATTTAATTTAAATTTAAATAAAAAGGTTAAGATTATATTGATAATTTTGGTAGTCAGTAGTCTTTTCTTTTCCTTTTTCCCCTTTTTAATAATAAAAATAAAATAAAACATGATGTTTTTTTATTCTTTATCTTATGACCATAAAGAGAGGGAGAGTTCATACACGATTCATAGTATTGATTCTATTTTAATTTTGCATTTTATGATTCATTTATTTTAAAAGTTTTTAGGGTATTAAGAAGTGTAGCTTGTTTAGTCATTTGATCCAAGCCAACATTTTTTAGCCATGTTTTTCAAAGGGGGTGTGAAACTCTAAATACATTTACCTCCATATAATTGAAAAATATTATTAGCTTAAAAAACATAATATTAGTTTAAAGAATATAAATATAAACACACCCCATCTTTTATTAAATATTATTATCTTTTTCTCAAACATTCTTCTTCTTCTAGGGCAAAAATTTGAAACTTATTTTACGTAAATATAGAATTTTATTGACCACATTGTTGCAAATATGAATAAAGAATTCATTTGTCGAATAATATAAGTATCTCGCTTAGTTCTGATTAAAGTATATTATTTCTCCATTTTACTTGTTTTCACGGTTTAAAATTGATGTTGAATAATAAAAGTGTGACAACAGCGTGATCGCATTGACCTTTATCTTGCCACATCTTTGGCGCGCAGACGACACAATCGTAATTACAACATTTGTCGGGCCATCATACTATCGATCGCAGCTCAAAAGTAACTCGATGCGTGCCTTATGGCACCATCGAATACACCATCGTGCCACCTAATAGAAGGCTATCGTCCCGCCGTAGTCTTTCACGAAACACAAACAAAACTAGGATAAAAAACCCAGAACTATAGAATTTAAACCCGAATCCGATTACCCGTAAATTCTGCTTGGGGATGTATAAATTTTGGGTTTTTTGAGAAAACAATGGCAAGGTAAAATGAAAAATTATGGGGGATGTATTTAGTAAATGAGATATGTTTTAAAAATGAGGTGGAGTGTATTTAGTAGGTGGGTGTATTAAGAGTTTTTGGGTATGAATTCATTTTTCCAAAATATAGTTTTACCATTTGGTAAATGACAGTCATGTGATTTTATAAAAAATCGATGTGGTATATTTATCAATACTAAGAAATGATTCTCGAGCTAGAAATGTATCAATCCCAAGAAATAGAAATATGGCAAAATGAAACGATTAGTAGAAAAATGACCTAAAAATGTGTTAGAAAAACATGACTAAAAAGATGTTGGCTTGGTCAAATGGGGGGAATCTCAAAATCTTTTTGTAATTTTATTTACTCATTTCTTAAAATAATATACTGAATAACACTTATTCTTAAATAACTCTAATCTAAAAGTTACTAACTATTTTTTAGAATTCGTTACATAAAGCCGCTGGTCCATCAAGCTATTTGGTCTAATTTTTAATGTCATAACCCAAAATAATTGTTAATATTTCATAAGATCATAAAGACAAATATTTCAAAAATGATTTCTAACATAGCCCATAAAAATCCTGAGCATAAATTGGCTACTAAATAATAACATTTTTTTAATTATTTTCATGCCAAATTCAGAATCATCAAATCGACAGCTAGCAAGCAATTATTGCAATGTCAAGAAAAATAGATATACAATGTTGACTCACTATTTCAAAATCTAAATATATATCCATAAAAGTCAATGAATATTAAAATTGTTTGGACAACAACCGTCAACTTAAAACTTTGAGGCATTGTCTTCAAACTATACCACATAAAAATCAACATTCTCCCCAAAATCATGTTACAAAGTCCAAATCCTACAACTCCAACTCAATCCTTTTTATATAAATTAAATTAATTAGACTTACGTCAAATTGAATCCATCATTTTCTTGCTTATGATGTCCAATTCTTTTAAGCCAAATACTAAGCATCAAAGTTAAATTGATACGATTTTACGACATTCAAAATCTAAAAAACACGTTAATTCTTGTGATGTGGATTTTACTCATGTTGTAGAAATTTAACTTGTTTTATATATTTGATGAGTTTTTCTTAACAACATAAACAAACTATTAGAAGTGTCGATGAACACGACAAAAATCCTTGATGATCGAGAGTTGAATAGGCGAATGTAATGAAGATAAATGAAAGTTATATGCTCCATACAATATCGTTATTTTTGAACTAGAGTGAGTGTTTTAAATTATTATCATTATTATTACAAAAAAACATTATAAAGTATGAAGATAGATCAAGTCCTAAAGAGTTATTGCATTCTTTATACTCAATTAAAAAGCTAGTAATGAGCAAACCAATCTTTTATTTTATTTATTTATATTTTTTTTTTTTGAGGGGAATGAGCAAACCAATCTTTACTTTCTCTTAAACTTGGTGGCATGTCCCTAATTAGGTAAAAAGTTGTCCCATTTATAATATAAAAATAAATAAAAGAATTCAAATATTAATACAATATAAAAATTCAAATAGTTTGTATTAATATGATTCACAACTTTCATATGTAGACCCCCTTTTGAGATGCTAAAGCCCTAAGCACAACCCCAGGAACCTTCTTGATACCATTCTTTAATAAGAGTTTTGAGCCACTATTCTTACCATCTTCTACTACTTTTTATTTCTTGCACTCTCACATGCATACTTTATCAAAACATGGTGCCTCAATTATTTCAAGTCTTTCACTTTGCCCTAAATGGACTCAAAGCAAAGTGGGCTTATTTGCCACGCAGTTTTACCAAAATCACTCATATTATCTTTACGACAATCCTAGTTAAGGTTAAGTGCGCTCTAGGCGCTAGTCGGGCCTGAACATGACTAAGAGTATTTTAGCCTCACAGGCGGGTAGCAGGACAGATTTTGGTTGAACGATTTTTTTTCCGATTAGGACAAATTTGGTTAACTTGGGACAGCATGCACCTAGCGACCGCATATGTGCACATTGTACAACACCGATCTAATAGTGTAAAATACTTAACGAAAAAAGACTCAAGATTCAATATGTATGAGTATATTATAATTTTGTTAAAATTATGATTCGAAAGTCAATCGATTTGTATAAGCACGAGCAAAAACAAGCTTTAAAAATTATTTGAAACAAAAATAGGGCTTTTGTGTACATTTATTATGATATTTAATTTGGGATTGATAGAGATTTTTTTGGTTTGAATTGTTTTAAGATTAGGTGCTTTTGCTTTCTGAAACGGAGGCAGTGGCTTTGACCCAAAAGTAGGTGACCGGCCAGTGCCCTTGTGAACAGTGGATAAAGTCATTGAAACCTTACCCAAGTTGTTTTTACACTACTATTTCAAAATCTTGGACTTGGGAATAATTGTTTGATTTATTAATTTAGTATTTTCTAACACAAGTCATTTAATTAAATTATTGATGAGCAATAATTAGACACTTGCCATATCGTATACCACAATGACAGTTAATCTAAGATCCGACCTAACTATAATTGAAATAATGACCCAACACTAAGGCTTGAGTGGCAATTTCACCTCACCTCGGAAGTATCAAATTGAAGTGTTCTTTAGTATGGGTTACTTGATGCGCATGATAAGTCGTTAAGGAGTTCTTGCGATAAAAAGTAAGTGCAATGTTAGTCGAGTTCAGGAGAAAAAGCGAAACGGAAGGATTTAGATATAGACAAAATAATTTATGTCTTCCGAATGAGCGATCTCTTGAGTATATTTACGTATTTTTAAAGTAGATTTTATTCGATATAGCGCGGTCATGAACCATATGATCCATTTAGGCCCATAATTTTGAGTTGTACACAGAACTTCCTTAAATAACTTTGTTGGACATCTAGTAATTGGGCAAGACAACACCATGAATCAGTGACAAAATACTAACTTAAATAGGAAGAAAATTCATTTACAATAACGTACAATCATCTTCAAAATCTACAAATTCCATACGTAGCGTATAACTCCCCAAGTCAGCTTCTATGTCCCCTAAAACTCAAAATTTGATGTTTTTTACGTTATAGAACAAAGACTATGAAATGTATGAATGTTGACTTTGCCGTTTGGCATTAATCACACAAATGGACACACACAGTCCATCATATGAAATGACTTTGGGGGCCTATGAAGCCATGAGGTGAGAATGGTAAAATAGGATTTGCATTTGTGATTTGCCCTTGTACCAAACAATGGCATATGAAAGAATTGGAACTTGGATGCAATGGTAGATCAATTACAGAAAGTGGGGTGAACCCAATAGAAAACTAATGAGATAAGATTTGAGATATTATTAAAAGTATCTTAGTATTTATTATGATTAACTTTAGTGGGTTATATGCTATCTTTTAAGAGTTTTTCAATAGTTAGGAATTTAATCCTATAAATATTTATTTTATTTATTATTTTTAGCATGGTTGAATTGATATTAAAAATTTGAGATTTATCGCTTTTGATTAAATTTACGTTTCTTGGCGAGTTAAGAGAGAAGCTTTTACGGTATTATTATAGAATCGGTGTAAGAGGTGAGTTTGTGTCTTTATTGGCGTTTTCGCTGCGTAAAAACCTCTTAAAAAATCATATAAACACTAACTAAAGATTCTTAAAAATTTCTAGGTGATATATTATTATGGGTGGGGAGACGGGGACAACGTGGCCCCTAGTGCATCGTGGCTAGGCAATTGCCCCATTCTGGTGTTTGGTAAGTGAAGCGAAAATCGTAATGAAGGTCATCAGCGTAGATTAAAATCGAGTTCTTCTTTTTTGTAGTGACGATCGATTGAGGCAATTAATACTAAGCAGGTAAAAACATCCATTGGTTTAATTTTGGTGGTAATAATGAGAAATTGGGCTAGCTAAGCGTAAGCGGGGCGGTGCCAAAACCAATTTATTTTTGAAAAAATGTTGCATGTATTTCTTGGCCCAATGGCCAACCATGGGCTTTTGATTCATGAGGCCCGCCACTTTTAAGCTTTATTGAAACTAACCAAAATCAATGGGTAATCTAAGCCCAACATAATTAGCGTCAGGGTCGAGAGGTAGCTCTTTCAGAGGAGAACTCTTGAGTAAGCCGATTACCTTTTCCTCTTGATGAGAAAACACGCCCCGTACGCATTTTGTCACTCTTGGTCTTTTTGCGCTGACTCCGTCCGCTTTGGGGGTACCACATAATACATCTAAGTTAGTCCCGGCGCGTCATGGAGGAGACCATAGTACCCTTTGGTTTCGAAATGTGATGCGGCTAAATATATGACTTCATTATTCGCGCGATCACATTTAAGATTCCAGGACTCAATCCTTTGGCGATCCGATTAATGTTATCACCCAGAAAGCAAAAGACATAAGCAGCGTCTTACTAAATTTCTTTGTTCAATGTTTTTTTACGAAGTTGATTTTAGTTTTTTTAAAGGAGTTGGTTTTAGTTGATTAGGTGATGATGTAACGACTTCTAAATTTTTTGTGATATTGTTCAACTAATATTATTATATTTTTAATATGGAATAATTTCAAACTACCCTTAATATTTGGTCTAACAAAAAAAAATCAATTATCTTTCAAAATTACAAATACTCGTTTAGATATTACAAACAACACTTGTGAGGTTTGTATTTGTAACAAAAATATCGATGGTGCAATTTTGTAAAATAAAAATAAATATTAAGTATTTGTAGTTTTAAAAGATTAATGTCATTTTATAATTAAACTAAATCTTAAGGGTATTTTTCATAATCAACCTTCACTAATATTATAACAATTCGATCGACCTACAATAATGGTGCATGCCAAGGACAAGGTATAAAAACTGTAGCAAATACAAAAAGAATAAGGCTTACCTAATTACCACCAAAAAAAAAAAAAAACCAATTATCATTGAAAATTACATATTTACATGTACCCCGTTCAGGTTTATATTTGTTTAACAAATACTCCACCTCAAAAGGTGCAATTTGTGAAATAAAAAAATTATCAAGGAGTATTTTGTTTTTAAAAAAAAATTAGAGAAAAGCTCAAGGGGTATTTTTGCCAATTAACCCTAAAAAGAGCAAGAAGAATGACTGAATTTTCAAGATAAATTTAGTGAGCTTCAGAAATAGTTGAGCAGAAGAAAACAAAGACTGAAACATTAATTCACTACAGGTACGAGGTCAATGTTTCTTACAACTGATGCATATAAAAACTTGACATGCCATGTTAAACTTAAGTTCCTACGTAGCACATCCAAACATGGGATATTTTTCTTAGTTTAATTAAGATAATGGAAATATATACATATTCATTAGCTAAAAGAAGGCTTCAAAGAAAATACCTGTTTAATTCTAAGACCAAGTCTTTGAGATGTTCATCGGCCTTCGGCCTCCCAGGTGCGAGAGAAGAGAACTAATTTCTGAAAAGTCCAAGCCAGAAAAACAATGTTCTGCTATAGCTTTAGGCACTTGTCCACAAAAATCATGGACTGGAAAAGTTCATTAGAAAGCCAGTGGAATTTGGAATGAACTCATGGTGATCAGTTTATCATGAATAGTAAGAACAATAAAGGTCTATGTCCATCGAGATCTTACTGATTGAAAAACGGATAAAGAATCGGTTCCCAATCTTCTAGAAGCAAAGTAAGTTGACATCAACAAAAAGACGTGCTTGATTCGAACACGAGCCATATAATGCAAGTACCAATAGTTACATTAAGAGATAGAATGCAATTCCTAAGAATATTCATGGTATAATTTAAATACAACCTGCAGAATTTGGTAACAGAGATGTATGGAGAAATAAAAATACTAAACGCTCTTGTTTAGCTCTTAAACTTATCGAGTATACTACACCAACAGTGCCGCGAATCACGTTCCTTGACAGAAACATATTAGTTCACAATCATTGCATATGTCCATGCGAATGAATTACAGCAACTTTCAGTACATGAATAGGTAAAAACAAAAGCCGACATTGCCGCGGATGGAGAAAATACAAATGCATGATTGTATATAAATACAATCTCTACAATCAAATTTCCACCACGGCCAATCCGTTCGAACAAAACCCAAAAAATCCTTCTCAAAATTGACATTATGGTAGCAATACGTAACTT